>JAUDYJ010000007.1:82142440-82274940 GCA_030761175.1 Masticophis lateralis
TGGACGGGACAATGGTTCAAACAACTTTGGAGTCTTGGACAATCACTTAAACACGAGCCAGCCGTGTGCAGCAGCTGCCAAAAAAGCCAACGCAGTCCTAGGCTGCATAAACAGAGGGATAGAATCAAGATCACGAGAAGCGTTGATACCACTTTATATCATGCTTGAGTAAGACCACACTTGGAAAATGGCATTCAGTTTTGGTCGCCACAACATAAAAAAGATGTGGAGACTCTAGAAAGAGTGCAGAGAAGAGCAAGGAAGAGGATTATAGGGGACTGGAGGCTAAAACATCTGAAGAACGGTTGCAGGAAGTGGGTATGTCTAGTTTATTGAAAAGAAGGACTAAGGGAGACACGATAGCAGTCTTCCAATATCTCAGGGGCTGCCCCAAAGAAGAGGGAGTCAAGCTATTCTCCAAAGCCCCTGAGGGCAGGACAAGAAGCAACGGGTGGAAACTCATCAAGGAGAGAAGCAATTTAGAACTAAGGGGAAATTTCCTGACATTTAGAACAATTAATCCGTGGAACTACCTGCCACTAGAAGTTGTGGGTGCTCCATCACTGGAAGTTTTCAAGAAGAGGTTGGACAACCATTTGTCTGAAATAGAGTAACAAGAGTTGGGCCTTGTGGGTCATTTAGTCCAACCCGCACCGAAGTAGGGCACCCTCCACCATTTCTGACAGAGGGCAGTCCAGTCTCTTCTTGAAAGCCTCCATGGATGAAGCTCCCACCACTTCCGAAGGCAACTTCTGCCTTCCATCGGTTGAATTGTTCTCACTGTCAGAAAATTCCTCCTTATTTCCAGGTTGAAACTCTCCTTGATCTGTTTCCATCCATTATTCTTTGGCTGAGGAGGGGATTTCCTGTCTGAGCAAGGGGGTTCGACTAGAAGATCTCCAAGGTCCCTTCTGTTATTCTCTTAAAACCAACCAGGAGGCTAACTCTGTTGTTTTTTGGGGTCTGCTGCTTGCAGGCCGACACATGCCCGAAATGCACGCCTCGAGTCAGTAAGCCTGACTTCAAAACGATGCACCCGCTGAAGCAAACACCATTGGAGCTTGTCAAAATAGGAGGCCCCCAGAGGCAATTCCTTGCCGAAAGAGGATCGAAACAAGGAAGAGTCGGCAACCACACCACGCCCTAAAACTGCAATTAAGAACATCAGGTCCCCGTTTATTAAAATGGGCGTATGAAAAATGGAATCCATACCGATTTCGGCGATAAGTTTCCCAGAAAAATCCGGAACACCCTGCATTGGTACTCCTCAGAAGTAATCCTCAACTTCATTTAGTGACCAAAATTACAACGGCACTGAAAAGAGTGTTGTAGGATACTTTTTCCCCACTAACAACCGTCACCTGATCCAAATCCAAAGGCCTGGAAACTGGCATGTACTTATGACAGTTGCAGAGTTTCTGGGGTCACAGGATCCCCTTTTCAGAGACCTTCTGACGAGCAAAGGCAACGGGGAAAACCAAATTCACTTTTAACAACCCGGGTGTTACTAATCTAAGAACTGCAGTGATTCACTTTAACAACGGCGGCCAGAAAGGTGGTAAAACGAGACAGAAGAAACTCACATCACGACTGTCTCACTTAGCAGAGGAAATTCTAGCCTCGATTGTGGTCGTAAGTTGAGGAGTAGCTGTAGTGAATGTAGTCTTTCTTAGGTCAAACATTTACACACAGACTACAAACAGACTATTTGCGGGAAATACAACTAGGAAAAAAACAGATCCTATACAGTTAGTCCTTGAACTTACAACAGCTCATTTAGTGACCGAAGTTGCAACGGCACTGAAAAGAGTGATTTATGACCGTTGTTCATACTTATGACCACTGCAGCATCCCAATGGTCACATGATTTACCGTCAGATGATGGTTACAATATTCCGGGGTCGAGCGATCCATTTTTATGACCTTCTGACAAGCAACGTCAAAGGGAAAGCCAGATTCACTTAACAACCGGGTTACTAATTGAACAACCGCAGTGATTCCCTTATCAAGCCTGGCAAGAAAAGTTGTAAAATGAGAGTCGGGCTCAATTGTGGTCGTAAGTCGAGGTCTAACTGTATATCAGTTGGTGGACCTTGTGATCCTTACATTTTATTCACCTGGATTTGCTGGAAAAACTCGTTCAGAAAAGGGGAGAAAAAAATGTTTTAATAACAATCTTTTATCCTGGAAATTTACCTTTAAAAGGTACATAAATTTACATTAAAGCTCTGTGTGTGTGTCAACCTGGGAAGGGGGCGAGTTCTTCTATAGAAACAACAAAGAAAAAGAACAGCGCAAATTAATCTCCCAAATCGTGTAACACGAGCCTGTTTCTGGATTGGATTCGTATCGATTTTTCCCCAAGTATGAGTATCTCGGCGCGCCTTAAAACAATATGGCCAATTTATTTTGCTGGAGCAAAATTTTAAGTGGTGGAATGGACTGGTTTCTGAGACCCCCGGCAAAAATACCTTCGCAGGACCGGGTGGAAATTATTTTTAAAAATGAGAATATTCCCCTGCAAAAGGGGTTGCTAAGAAATTACAATTATCCATTTTGTCACCATCCGCGAAGTCAACAAACAGCTTTAGAACAACAGGATGAAAAGATGCTAAATTCTCCCCCAAATAACCAACCTGATTTTGTGTTCCTTTCAAACCTCCCTCTTGTAAAGCTTTGGGATTGTTTCATTTTTTTAAAAAAAGGATCATGTTCTAGTTTTTTTGGTAGAAATACAGTGGGGGGGAAAGAATTTATGGATCTGAAATCAGATTAGAAAAACACAATTTCTCCAGAAATGCCTGGACTACATACTCCATCTTCTTTTCAGCAATGGCTTTGCTGAGCGAGGTTTATGGATATCGGAGTGCAACATCTGGATAGCTACATCCCTGCTGGAAAATAGCCCAAAATTTAATGCAGATGAAAAAAAGAAAATTGCAGACTTGGAAATGAAATGCGTGACGATCCTATCGGCTCCTTCAAATACATACATGCATGCATACACACAGCCCCAACCAATCAGAACACAGCCAAGCACACACCCAGTCAGTTCACACCCCCACTAGCAGATAAAAGGAAGAAACAGCTGTGATCACACATTGCTCCTAGAAGCACGAAGCCGAAAACACCAGCCTGAAGATGATGAATGAGACTTCGTCAAAACGTCGCCAAGACACTTCCAATTTTACGCGGGAGAAGACCCAAATAACCAAAAACCTACACACACACACACACACACACACACACACATATATACACACACACACACACACACACACACTTCGAGATCACACATCTATGGTTCTCCCCAATGTCCTAGACTAGAGCAACGTTTCTCAACCTTGGCCACGTAAAGATGGGTGGACTTCAACTCCCAGAATTCCCCAGCCAGCAAGGGGAATTCTGGGAGTTGAAGTCCACCCATCTTTACTTGGCCAAGGTTGAGAAAATTTGTCGCTGAGGTTCATAATGAAGGTTTAACCATGGAGAAAAAACACCAAAACCTTACAATGCAGGTTTTTTATTTTTAACTTTTGGAAATGAACAGGCGGGGCCGAAAGTTCCTAATTAAAACACCACTCTCTAATATGGGCCATTAGGATGGGCGTTTCTTTGGCTTGCTGCCAAAAATACATTACTTAAGTCATAATTTCTCAAGCTTTTGGATGGGCTGGCGCATCCTTACATTGCCTGGAGCTCAACCTGTTTCCCAAATCGAGAATTACAATTTGTAAACCCAAGAGGTTACAACTTAATGCGGCCTTTCTCAAGCTTGACCACTGAAAGATGGGTGGACTTCAACTCCCAGAATTCCCCAGCCAGCCATGGTGGCACCCCCAACTCAATTGCATCAAAGCGCCATGTTGATCCTTCTTTACACATACAAATCCCACAAGATATAGGTCGTCCTCGACTTACGACCACAATTGAGTCCAAAATTTCCGTTTGCTAAGCGAGACAGTTGTTAAGTGAATCACTGCAGGTGTTAAGCTAGTAACATGGTTGTTAAGTGAATCTGGCTTCCCCGTGGACTTTGCTTGTCAGAAGGTTGCAAAAGGGAGATCACGTGACCCCAGGGCGCTGCGACCATCGTAAATATGAGTCAGTTGCCATTTTTGATCACGTGATGGTGGGGATGCTGCAAAGGCCATAAGGGTGAAAAGCGCCCGTAAGTCACTTTTCTCAGTGCCGTTGTAACTTCAAACGGTCATTAAACGAATGGTCGTAAGTCGAGGATGCCCTATTGACCCTTCGTAACACAAACTCTCGAAGCGTCACACATCCCAATTAGCAGCTAAATTGTGGGTTTAAAATCCGAAGGGGAAAAAAAAATTGCTGAGGTTTTTCCTTTTCATGTAGTTGGCACCTAACAAGTCTCTTTAAAAAAAAAATAATAATTATCCAAATTGCTGATGGGGAACTTTAGCACTTAAAAATAGCCTCAGTTGCAAAAGGTTCTGTCCCCTCCAAGGCGCTTAATTAAATCTTTGGAAACTGCCGACGCAGACAGAGTTGGCGGAGGGAACAAGGAATTTCCATAAAACATGCACAGGGGATTGAAAAATTCGGCTCGTGGCACAAGTGGGCAGAAATTGTAATTTTCACAAAAACTCTAGGGCCCGACCAGTAAGATAAAATAAGATCACCTTTCTTCTCACTTTTGTCTGTGAAGACTGGCACACATTAAAAAATGAAATTCTGATACTCAACTCTCAAAATAATATATATGTATGTGTATATGTATATGTACACGTGTCTGTGTGTCTGTGTGTGTATTTGTTTTCTGAGGTTTTTGCGGGTGTTTGTATATAGTTTTTGGTTATTCGGGTCTTCTCTCACGTAAAATTGGAAGTCTTGGCGACGTTTCGACAAAGTCTCATTCGTCATCTTCTGGCTGATGTTTTCGGCTTCGTGCTTCTAGGAGCAATGTGAGATCGCAGCTGTTTCTTCTTTTTAACTGCTAGTGGGGGTGTGAACTGATTGGGTGGGAGCTTGGCTGTGTTCTGATTGGGAGGAGGTGTGTTCTGATTGGTTGGGGGCTTGGCTGTGCTCTGATTGGATGGGGGGGTTGGCTGTGCTCTGATTGGCTGGGAGTGTGTTCTGTTTGGGTGGGGGCTTGGTGGGGACTCCCAGCCAATCAGAGCACAGCCAACCCCCCATCCAATCAGAACACACCTCCTCCCAATAAGAACACAGCCAAACTCCCACCCAATCAGTTCACACCCCCACTAGCAGTTAAAAGGAAGAAACAGCTGCAATCTCACATTGCTCCTAGAAGCACGAAGCCGAAAACAGCAGCCTGAAGATGATGTAGGAGACTTCGTCGAAACGTTGCCAAGACACTTCCAATTTTACACGGGAGAAAACCGGAATAACCAAAGACCTACATACAAACACCCGCAAAAACCTCAGAATCAGACCGAACCGGGAGCAACCCTCCACCGAGTCCTTGGTTTTCTCTGAGTTTGTTGCAGATGTTTCATTACCAGTCTAGATAACATCATCAGGACTAGAAGGGAGTGGGGTTTGCAGAGAGAGAGGGGAGGAGTGGGGAGGTCCTTTGTGGTCTCTGAGCTTGGTGATTTAGGAGTGTTCTTTTCTTATATATTAGCTCTTCCTTATTTCTTATTGTTTACTTATTGATTATTGATCTGCTATTAATCCTGCTGTCAATCTCTGTTCATCTGGATGGTGTTTACTAGTGAGGAGGGGTTTTTTTTTTAATCTTTTTGTTTGCTTTTTTTGGTGTTTTGCTTATCTACATGTAAAGGACACCTTTGTCATAATAAAAAGGGACAGGATTAATATCAGACCATCAATCAAACTGTAAATACGCCAATCAAGAAACCAGCCACTCAGGCATGCAAAGAATAAACAGTAGCCTGAAGAAATTAAAAAAGACTCTCACTCACATTAAGCATTATTATTATTATTATTATTATTATTATTATTATTATTATTATGGCCAAAACCCAGAAATAAATGACCATTTCCAACCAAAAAAAACAGCAATAAGTTATAGTTATGTGATCACAAGGCTGCAAATGGTCATAATTTGAACCATTTGCTGAGGGCCCAAAATTTGACAATCGGGGGGGAAGGGGTGTGTGCGTGCATCGTATCTTTGAACATTTGCTAAGCGCCGTAACTCGAGGAATTTCCTGTATTGCAACGATGTGGTTCCTTAGGTCCCTTTGGCCAAGGGATTCTGCACGAAATTTCGTTCTGTATTTTCGGCATCTTTGGGTGGCCTCTGGTATATGTTTTTAATTCATTTAATAACATTCCAGATGTTTCTGGTGGGTTTTTTTTTCCACCCTTAGGCAGGAATTTCCACGCAGGTGTTCTGGTTCTTTCTGGAATATGTGGGGGATGGGGGTGCTGCCCCTCCCCCGCCCTGGGGTGTTTCTTTTATACCGAATTACATGATGCACATAATTGTGCAATTTGTTCAAATTATATAACCCTTGGATCAGATTGCCCTCATGAGTTCTGCCAAGGATGGGGTTAGAGAGTGAAGCAGACTGATATTTTAGCTATTCATCCATAGATTTTATTTAACAACAACAACAACAAAAACTAAAAACAAAACCCTCAAAGCAATAACTTTTATTTGGAAATTATTTTGGCCTGAAGCGTCTGCTCTCTTTTTATGTGTGTGAGGAGGGGGGACTTCCTTTCTTGGTAATGGTTTGTTTTTTTCCATTTCATCGTAGCTTAATCCTTCCTTGGCTGCTTATATGGCGACTCTACGATTCTCAAGCCTGGCAAATTTAAGACGTATGGACTTCAATTCCCAGAATTCCCCACGTCTTAAAAGTTGCCAGGCTTTGAGAAATAGGATATAAATTGTCTAGGTTTGATGTATGAATCTATTCTGTTTGGCTTGCAAAGCATTTTGTTTTAATTGCTTAAGATCTCTCTCTCTCTTTCCTCACTTCTTATCTATCTATCTATCTATCTATCTATCTATCTATCCTCTCTTTCTCTCTCTCCCTCTCTATCTATCTATCTATCCTCTCTCTCTAACTCTCCCTATCTATCTATCTATCCTCTCTCTCTCCCTCCTTCCCTATCTCTATCTATCTATCTATCTATCTATCTATCTATCTATCCTCTCTCTCTAACTCTCTCCCTATCTATCTATCCATCTATCCTCTCTCTGTCTCCCTCTCTATCTATCTATCTATCTATCTATCTATCTATCTATCTATCTATCTATCTATCTATCCTCTCTCTTCCTCCCTCCCTATCTGTCTATCCTCTCTCTTCCTATCTATCTATCTATCTATCTATCTATCTATCTATCTATCTATCTATCTATCTATCTATCTATCTATCATCTATTTATCTATCCTCTCTCTCTCCCTCCCTCCCTCCCTCCCTATCTATCTATCTATCTATCTATCTATCTATCTATCTATCTATCTATCATCTATCTATCCTCTCTCTCTCTAACTCCCTCCCTCTCTATCTATCTATCTATCTATTTATCCTCTCTCTCTCTCTCTCTCCCTCCTTATCTATCTATCTATCTATCTCTATCTTCTTTCCCATCCATTTCTGTTTCATCTCTCTCTGTCTGTCTATTAACTCTCTCTCTCTAAATTTAACAAAAGGCAGGCTGCAAATAAATAAAGAGCAGAAAAGCAAGGGCAGGTTTAAGAGTTCTTACAGAACTCTGAACCGAGGAAACATCACCGAGCCACACCGAGCGATTGGCAAACAGGTTTTGCATTCAACTGATTGTGAAAGACATGAATTATGTAACAGGGGCAGCGTAACATTCCTTAGAGAATTTGTTTTCTTTTTGCTCACTAATCCAACCTGTTATTATTTCTATTTCCAAGTTACTTTTCCAGGTCTTATTAACCATCTCCAGCATTTTTCTGCATATCTTCAGGCAGCCTCAGGGGAAGGGTCATTAAAAAGAAATACCTTTGCTTAAACTCTTAATTTTTTTGCAAAAAAAGAAAGGAAAAAAACACAATTCCCCCCCACGTGAGAATAAGGAAAGAGAGAGAGAAAGAGGCTAGGCACAGGACATGTCTCCCCCAAGTAAGGCACCTCCTTCAAAGCACCTGAAGGCAAGACAAGAAGCCAAAAATGGAAACTCATCCAGGACAGAAGCAACCTTGAAATAGGGAGAAATTTCCTGACAGTGAAAACAATTAATCAGTGGAACAAACTGCCTCCAATAGTTGTGAATTCTCCATCACTGGAGGTTTTAAAGAAGAGATGAAAAATATTATGGCAGTGATTCATCCTAACACATTAGACATTGGTAAAATGGTGAAATATAACAAAATTTTGGATAATGGGGGAAGATTAAAATCCAACCAATAATTAAAGGAGCATGGAATAATTACAGAATGGTGGCCCTATCTCCAGCCACAATCGAGATACAAAAAAGATTTAGAGGAATTTGGATTTGAACCAAATTTAACACAACTAGACAAATTATTAACCTGCCTGGAAGAGAAATTACTATCTAAAATATATAATGATTTATTAAATTTTAATTTGGAAGAAGAAATCGTAAAGGGACCAATGATAGCTTGGGCTGAAAATGTGGGACATAATATTGAGTTAGAAGATTGGGGGAAAATTTGGAAGAAAAATTATACATTAACAAAATCCGCTGCATGTAAAGAAAATCAGTATAAAAGGCACTTTTTTTCATGTATGGTGGCTTTGCCCAGAAATAAAAAAAATAATGGATTAAAATACAAAAATGGTTAAAAGAAATTACACAATGCCAAACAGAATTGAAGCCCGAAATGTTTCTTCTGGGGATCATTAAGGGAAAATATCCTAAAAAGATTAAATATTTGATCATTCATATTATTACAGCAGCGAGAATTGTACTTATACAAGCATGGAAAATGTCCATTACACCAACAGATTATGTAATAATCTGGAAAATTTTTGAGTGTGCAGAAATGGAGAAACTTACTATAGAATTAAATAACAAGGAAGACTTGGAATATTACTCAACCTGGGAAAACTGGTGTCAATGGATAGAAGATAAAAATAGGAAATATATAGATCAAAATAACACATAAATTGTGTTTACATATATTCGATCAAGAAGGAATATCTGAGAATATATGAATAGAGTTAAGATTTGTGTAATGGACATATGTGAGTTACAGACATTTTGCATTAGTATTTTAATATTTTAAATTTTAATAAAGGTTTTTTGAAAATAAAAAAAATAAAAAAAAGGAAATATTTTTATTGGGCATTCTGACGGAAAAATATGATAAAAAGACTATATATTTGATTTTACACATATTAACTGCAGCTAAAATTGTATATGCTCAACAATGGAAGTGTGACGAGATCCCGACAGATGAGAGTGTAATTAAGAAAATATTAGAATGTGCAGAAATGGATAGGCTAACGTTTACTATTAAGGACAAAGAAGAAACTGACTATTTTTTGATAGGGGACCTATTTTACCAATGGTCAGAAAATAGAAACAGAAGTTAGAAATGGGGGGAAACATAAAAAGGATTAATGTTAAAATGGAGATTTAAAACCGATTTAAGTAGATCAGTTAAATATTATTATAGTATTAAAGTTATGGTGATGAATACTATTCTAAACATTTTGATTATGACTGCCTAAAAACAATTGTACCCAGACAATACACTGTTTGATTGAAACTGAATTCTTATATTTATATAAATAAAATAAACATGAAAAAAAAAGAAGTGATTAGACAATCACCTGTTTGAAATGGTATACGGTTTCCTGCTCGAGGAAGGGGGTGGGGGTTGGACTAGAAGACCTCCGAGGTCCCTTCCAAGTTTGTCATTCTGTATTCTGTAAAAATTCAGAAGTGAAGGACTAGAGATGATATGATAGTCTTCCACAAAGGGGCTGCAAAAAGAAAAGGGGGTCAACTTATTTTCCAAAGCTGCTGAAGGCAGGAGAAAATGGGGGCCAACCTTATCTTTTCAGGGATACTGCTGCCACCACAGAGAAGGCCCTTCTTCTGGGTCCTACCAGATGGACCTCCTTAAGGAGTGGGGTCCATAACATCCCTTCCCTCCCTGCTCTGGAGGGTCAGGTAGATGTAACTGGGAAAAATAACCTGGCCAGAATGGCTGAGAGTCTCCTGGTGATTGGTCCCCGATCACACAGCTGCATTTTGTGCCTGAGGTGGGACTAGAACTCACTGTCTCCTGGTGATTGTCCCCCAATCACCCAGTTGTATTTCATGCCCGAGGTGGAACTAGAACTCGCTGTCTCCTGGTGATTGGCCCCCGATCACCCAGTTGCATTTCGTGCCCGAGGTGGAACTAGAACTCGCTTTCTCCTGGTGATTGTCCCCCGATCACCCAGTTGCATTTCATGCCCGAGGTGGAACTAGAACTCACTGTCTCCTGGTGATTGGCCCACAATCACACAGCTGCATTTTGTGCCTGAGGTGGGACTAGAACTCGTGTCTCCTGGTGATTGTCCCCCAATCACCCAGTTGTATTTCATGCCCGAGGTGGGTCTAGAACTCGCTGTCTCCTGGTGATTGTCCCCCGATCATCCAGTTGCATTTCATGCCCGAGGTGGAACTAGAACTCACTGTCTCCTGGTGATTGGCCCACAATCACACAGCTGCATTTTGTGCCTGAGGTGGGACTAGAACTCGCTGTCTCCTGGTGATTGTCCCCCAATCACCCAGTTGTATTTCATGCCCGAGGTGGAACTAGAACTCACTGTCTCCTGGTGATTGTCCCCCAATCACCCAGTTGTATTTCATGCCCGAAGTGGGTCTAGAACTCGCTGTCTCCTGGTGATTGTCCCCCAATCACCCAGTTGCATTTCATGCCTGAGGTGGGTCTAGAACTCGCTGTCTCCTGGTGATTGTCCCCCAATCACCCAGTTGCATTTCATGCCCGAGGTGGGTCTAGAACTCGCTGTCTCCTGGTGATTGTCCCCCAATCACCCAGTTGCATTTCATGCCTGAGGTGGAACTAGAACTCACGGTCTCCTGGTGATTGGCCTCAAATCACCTAGCGGCATTTCATGCCCACGGTGGGACTAGAACTCACTATCTCCTAGTGACTGGCCCCAAATCACCCAGTTACATTTCACGCCTGAGGTAGGACTAGAACTCACTGTCTCCTGGTGAGTGGATGAATATCACCCAGCCTCCTTTCATATCTAAGGTAGAACTGGAACTCCCAGTATCCTGGTGATTGGCTTAAAGTCACCCAGTCAGTTTTCATACTTAAAGTGGGACTTGAACTCACCATCTCCTGCTTTGTAGCCCGGCGCCTTAGCCGTAGACCAAACTGTCTCTCTTGATTGTTCCCCCCTGACAAGCAACATTAATGGAGAACCCAGATTCACTTAACAACCGTGTTACTCATTTAACAACCGCAGTGATTCGCTTATCAACCGTGGCAAGAAAAGTTGTCCAAGTGGGAGGAAAAGTCACTGAAGAAATTTTTCATTTAACATAAACTTTGGGCTCCATTGTGGTCGTGAGTTGAGGACTCTTTTGCAATGTGTTTGTAGATAAAGCTTCTGGTGCTTTGAGCATTGCACCCAAAAATGGGAGCAAAAGGCAGAAAAATATATCATTTCCAACCCTCAAAAAAAGCCGTATCATCTTACATAGCAAAGCCGGGAAAAGAAACAGAATATTTTCAGGTACCAATAAACGAAAAGAGACATTTTAACTGCTGGATTATTTTCCCCTCTTACTGGTTTGTACTATCAAATCTTCATTTTTTTTTCCTTTATCATCCTCCTGCATTTAATCCACATCCATTATCGCGGAACGAACAAGAGACACAAAACGTTTTAAGCTGCCTGTCTTTTCCAGGTAGTCCTTGACTTAAAACAATTCAAAATTCAGCCGCTTGGCAACTGACTCATATTTATGACGGTCGCAATGTCTCGGGCGGGGGAGGGCATCACGTGATCTCCTTTTGCGACCTTCTGACAAGCAAAATCAATGGAGAAGCCAGATTCACTTAACAACCAGGTTACTAAGTTAACAACTGCAGTGATTCACTTAACAACTCTGGCAAGAAAGGTCGTAATATGAGACAAAACTCATTTAACAAATGTCTCTCTTAGCAACAGAGTGTTTGGGCTCAATTGTGGTCATAAGTTGAGGCTTCCCTCTATTTAAAAAAACAGACAAATGCTGTAAAATCAGTATAGTCCTCACTTTTATAACCCCAATAGCAAGACACGTCTTAAATGAGTTGCACCTAATTTTACGACCTGCTTTTGACACGGCTGTTAAGCAAATCACTGCCATGAAGTGAATTACACAGTCGTTAAATGAATCTAGCTTCCCCCCACGGACTTCGCTTATCCGAAGTCGACTGGCAATGTTGCAAATGGCGATCCCGTGACTAGGGGGAACACTGCTGTGGTCGTAAGTCTGAGGACCAGTCCTACATCAACTTTTTTCAGTATCACTGTAACCTTGAATGGTCACTAAACAAAACAGCTGTAAGTCAAGGACCGCCATGGCCCATGAAACCGGATGCAGATTGCACAACGGTTAAACCATGGTTTATGCGGAGCCAACATCGGAGGGCAGCAGAAGAAAATGAAACAATGAAATGAACACAATTTAATTCACATTGCAACCATTATTTATTTAACTACCCATTATTCAACGATGACTTCATAATAATGAAACAAATAATTAATAATAATAATAATCAAAGTAATTAATTAAAATATGGCTTTTAGAGAGTGTATTTCTTCACACATATAAAGACACTGCCACTTACAGAGCAGGGCTGCCAGGAAAGTCAACAATATCATCCATGTCACGAGTGCCAGCCAGATAAGGTCAAAAAAGTCAAGATGGCGGCCACGATGGCAGCCATGAAAACTCTGCCTGGTTTTTGCACCAATCTTTGAGTTTTTTTTTAACATTTTCTGTGAACATTATCCCAGAGATAATAAACCTGTCAAGGAAAATAGGTCTTCAAACTAGAACCTTTTAAAGTTACAGAGCAATTGGAAGGCGTCAAAGTCCCTTCGCAGGGACTTTGAGATGGGCAGGCCTATAAATTTAATTAATAAGTAAATAAATAAGAAAGAAAAGCGGCGGATTTTGCAAAAAAAAACCAGCTAGTTTTTGCTCCCGCAAATTGCCCCACGATGAATGAATATAGATTTACAGGCCCATATTAGGAAAATCCTTCCAAATCGACTTGGAAAGGAATGATCCAAAAAAAAAAAAGGGAATTATATATTTTTTAAAGTTATTTATTTATTGCGACCGCCAGAACCTCAAAGACAAGAGCTAACTGAGTTTGAACCAACCCAACATGGAGGTTGTCCTTACCCAACCCATTCCATCTGAGCAAGGAGGTAACGTTTTTTGCACACTCGGAATGAGTGTGCAATCTCTAACTCCGTTACCTGCAGCATAAAATATTTACAATTGAACGAAGGGTGTGGAAACGTTGCGATGACCAATGCTACACCCATTTCTCCCTCTTTCCAGACTTGCAAAAAAAATAAAATAAAATGGAAATCTGTAGGCCTTGAAACCTTTGGAAAAACAGCAGCTTAACCAAATAAAAAATATATATTTTTAAAAAGCAAAGGAAATCCCCATAAAGGATTGCAAAACCACATTCTTTTCTCCCACTCTGCAAGCACATAATTCGATCCCATTGAGGATAATTCCAGTTGGCTCTAAGCTGCAACTTTTCCACTCCACCTTAAAGTCACTTGCAGCAGAGTTATTTTGGGGGGAAGGAGTTGCAATTTAATACTATTATTATTATTATTATTATTGCAAGCTGCTGCAGCACCTTGAACGTTGCTTCTCCGCTTACAGATGTAGGCCCGTTTGAGGTTTTAAATCAAGCAAACATTGAACTAACCGTGTTTGGAGAACCAACTTATTTGGCATGAAGATCTCCGGGCTTCGGGGTTCATTTTTCCCATAATGCAATGCAGAAAGCATGGAGGGAAAGAGGAAGGAAGGAGGAAAAAATGGCCCCTACTTGAATTTTCTTCAGCACAGCCTTCTCTAATTGGCCTGTGATTTCCTATCAGGGTCATAATCAATCAATCAATCAATCAGAATAGAGTTGGGAGGGAGGTCTTCAAGTCCAGCCCCCTGCTCAGGGAGGAGACCCTAGACCCATTCCAGACAAATGGCTGTCTTGTCTCTTCTTAAAAACCTCCAGTGTTGGAGCTCCCACAACTTCTGGTGGCAAGCTGTTCCACTGGTTAATTCTCCTCACTGTTAGGAAATGTCTCCTTAATTCTAGTTTGCATTGCTCCTTGATTAGTTTCCATCCATTGCTTCATATTCTGCCTTCAGGAGCTTTGGAGAAGACAGAGTGAAGACTTACTCAAGAACATGGAATAATTGGGTTGGAAGGGACCTCAGAGGTCTTCTAGTCCAACCCCTTGCTCAGGCAGGAATTCCTCTACCATTTCAGACAAATAGATGTCCAATCTCTTCTTAAAAACCTCCAGTGTTGGAGCTCTCACAACTTCTGGTGGCAAGTTGTTCCACTGGTTAATTGTCCTCACTGTCAGGAAGTTTCTCCTTAATTCCAGGTTGCTTCTCTCCTTGATGAGTTTCCATCCGTTGCATCTTCTCCTGCCTTCAGGTGCTTTGGAGGATAATTTGAACCCCTTCTCTTTGTGGCAGCCACTCAAATATTGGAATAGTGAGGGTGTTGTGGTCTCAGGAGCTAATCGGAACCCCATCTGATGTTTTTGAGGCTCAGTCTAAAGGAAGGATTGGACCTGGTTAAAATTTGGATGGATGGGTCACCACTAGGAAATCTTCAGGGCTGCAAACTAGATTAAGCGATTGGAAAAGCAAACTGAGAAGAAAGCCATGATGCCCAGAAATGAACCTGGATGTGGACAGGAACTTCAAGAATCTACTTTGGCTGGAGAAAGTTTTTTTTAAAAAAAAAAGAAGAAGAAAAAAATTCTTATTCAGGAGGAAAGGAAAGGAAGATGGACTTCAGAAAATCTTGACTACATTTTAAGCTCTTTTCAGGCTGTCTCTTTTGCAGTTTTGTTTTCTTTTGTCTTATAAAAAATATATATTTTCTCTATGGATCTGGCATGTTCCCAGAGCTTCCTGCCATCTGCCAAAAAAGACTAACACACCACAGAATTTGGCTCCTGCTTCTACTTTCATGCAAAGGGCTTCTGGAAGAGGAATAATAATTTGCAGCTGATCAGATGCCTCTAAGTGCCATTTTGGACGGGCTGGGTGGCAGGTAGATGCTTAAAGCGTGAATTTACGGGCTTTGAGGAGAGAGAATGTGCAGAAAAGGGGCCTTGATTGACAGAGCTTGGGAAAAAAATTCGTATCAGCCTAGCAAGGTAAATGGTCAGGCTGATTAGTCCAGGTGTACAGCCATTCCAGCAGGCGATCCTACATCCGAGTCTTGAAGACAAGTGAATTTCCAAGACATGGACAAATAGAGAGAGAGAAAAGACAGAGGGAGGGAGGGAGGAAAGAAGGAGAAAGGGAGAGAGTGAGAAGGAATGAAAATGGAAGAAAGGAAAGGAATGTAGGAGAAGAAGCAAAAAAGAGAAAAGAACAAAAAAGGAAAGGGGAAGGGAGGGGGAGAGAGGAGGGAAGGGAAAAAGGAAGGGAGGGAAGGAGCTGGAGAGGAAAGAAGAAAAAGAGGGAGGGAGGAAGAAAAAAGGAAGGAAGGAGGAAGGAAGGAAGAAGAAGAAGGAAGGAAATCAGGAAGGGAAGGGAAGGGAGGAAGGAAACAAAAAGGAAAGGAAAGGAAGAAAAGAAGGGACAGAAAGGAAAGGAAGGGAGGGGCAGGAAAGGGAAAAAAGAAGAAGGGAAGGAAAGGAAAGGAGAAAAGAGGAAGGGAAGGAATGGGAAGGAGAAAAGAGGAAGGAAAGGAAAGGAATGGAAAGGAAAAGAAGAGAAAAGAGGAAAGGAAGGGAGAAAGGAAAGGAGGTAGGAAAGAAAAAGAAAGAGAAAGAGAGAGAGAGAGTAAAGAAGGGAAGGAGGTAGAGACACATTTGGCAGGGAGAGAGAATGTGGAAAGGAACTGAATATAATATGAAAGGAAACAAGTTGTTTCAAACTCTTTCCCACACCAATTTTAAATGTTGTCTTTCAAAAGGCAAAAGCAACTCTCAAAAGGATCCAGCCTCCTCCGAATAAAGGGACTTTTAACAACTCAAGTGGGAGGAGAAGTGAAGAGCCCTCTGAATCTGGGGGAAGGCAAAATGGCATTTTTCCCTTCCTCCTCCCCAGAGGAACAAGCATTGTCCAGGATGAAGCTCAAAAGATAAAAACACTGGAACTGTTTTGACTCTAGGCCATAAAGAGGATGCTTCGGTTGCCTGGGCAACGGGAGAATTCAGGGATTTGCACAGCCTTCAGGGATGGGTACCTGGAGGATACTTTTCGAAGGCAGCCAGGTGAGGCTATAAGGTGTTCATAAATACCTTTAATAACTTTCACCGGCATGGTGCTTATCAGAGGGCTTTGGACTGCAACAACCATCATCCTCAGCCTGTGTGGTTCCTATACACCCAGAAGGTGGTAGCCAGTTTTAAAGACAGATTCGGCCCAGGATGTCACCATTTGGTGGAAAAATTTTTATGAAAAGCAGTTGGATTTCAATGCTTGGAATCATAATCGAATGACGTTTATTATTATGTGCAATTTTCCCGTAAACCTGTCCTTTTTTCCAACCAATCCGATTCAACAGGAAGAAAAACTCCCAGAATTCCCTGTGCTGGCTGGCTGGGGAATTCTGGGAATGCAAGCTTACTTATCTTAAAGAGGACAAAGTCAAGATGCACCACCTTGGGCACCTGGCACAAGACTGAAAATGGAGTACGAATCAAATTAGATTTTCTTGGATTAGAACTGATTTCCTGCATAGGCAGACAAAGGAAACATTGAGAGAAGACAATATTTGTAGCTCAAGAGTTGAACTGTGGGGTCCTTGGTGCTCTCTGAGCTTGGCTGTTTTCTTGGAGACGTTTCATGACCCAACTAGGGAACGTCATCAATGCTAGAAGGGAGTGGGGTTTGTGGAGAGGAGGGAAAGGGGAAGGGAAAGAAGGAGGAGGAGGAAGAGGAGGAAGAAGAGGAGAAGGAGAACCGTGGGTCCTTGGTGGGTTTTCTTGGAGAGGTTTCATCACCCATCTAGGTAACATCACCAGTACTAGGAGGGAGAGGGGTATTCAGAGACCCCATTCCTTTCTAACACTGATGATGTTACCTAGTTGGGTGATGAAACCTCTACAAGAAAATAACCAAGTTCAGAGACCACCAAGGACTCCACCGTTCAACCTGTGCTACATATGTTTTCTTCTACTGGTTCCATTTCTCTGCATTTTCCCACCTAATGCTATTCCCCCCCCCCCCCCCCCGTGGCTTCCAAGGGCTTCTGTACAGGACCCACAGGTGCCATTAGGCCAGACTGTCTCTTCCCCAAATGGACCTGAAGCTCCCCGAGTCCTTTTAACAAGCCGACTTAAAAGGCCACCTTTTCGTCTCCGCAGGGCCAGATTATGGTTTCCATTAGCCTCTCCTAAAATTGGGCTCTCTTTGGGGAGGGATCTGCGTCTCTTCCTAATTTAATTTGTCTTTGCATTAAATGAAACAAAATCCAGGCCGGGGATATAAACAGCAGCGGCAACAGCCGGAAAGTTAGACAGGACGATGCCATGAAAAGTTCTAGGTGGAGCCAGAAGTGCACCAAGAGACTTCCGGCATCAACGGGCAGGCTGCAAACTTTTCCAGAGCTGGGGGAGAAAAAGAGGATAAACAGGACGATAAATAAATGTTGGTTATTACTACCATTATTCCTGTGGTTATTCTTCTGTTTAAATACAGCAAATGAAACAGACTCACAGCAGGAAACAACTCAGAAAGCAAATTAAAACTTGTGCAGGAAACATCGCTCAAATCAAAATTGTAATTAATTGAGAGGACCCATAATAAGAATGCGTGGGAGGGGGAGGAATCAAGATTGCAATCCAAATATGAAAAAGAAGGAAGGGAGGGAGGAAGTGGAAGAAGAGAAAGAAAGAGAGAGAGAGAAAGAAAGAAATGGAAAAGAAAAAGAGAGGAATGAATGAATTAATTAATGAATTAATGAAGCAAGGAAGGAAATAAAGAAGGAAGGAAGGAAGCAAAGAAAGAGGGGAGGGAAAAGAAAAAGAAAAGAAGGAAAAAAAGAAAAAAGGGACGGAGGGAGAGGGAAGGAAGGAAGGTGAAAAGAAAAAAAGGAAAAAAAGAAAGAAAAAGAAAGAAAGGGGGAGGGTGGGAGGGAGAGGGAAAGAAGGAAGTGGAAAAGAAGAAAAAGAAAGGAAAGGAAGGAAAGAAAGAAAGAAAGAGGGGGAGGGAGGGAGGGAAAGAAGGAAGGGGAAAAGAAGAAAAAGGAAGGAAGGAAAGAAGGAAAGAAAGAAAGAGAAAGAAAGGGGGAGGGAGGGAGAGGGAAGGAAGGGGAAAAGAAGAACAGGAAAGGAAAGGAAAGGAAAGGAAAGGAAAGGAAGAAAGAAAAGAAAGAAAGAAAGAAAGGAAAGGAAAGGAAGAAAGAAAGAAAGAAAAAAAGAAAGAAAAGAAAGAAAGAAAGAAAGAAAGAGGAAGGGAATGGAGGACCTGAGGTTGCTAAATCAGCGGAAACTGCCCAAAGACCCTGTGTGCCCTGAGACCCCCTGGGCTTCTAGTGACAGTTTTTGGAGCATCCCTGAACTTTGAAACGGCTCCTTGGGATGAAGGAGGCCCCCTCCAGGACAGGCAGGCAGGCCCCCACCCAGTTGGACCCCCCACAATCTTCATCGTCATCTCCCCTGGGTTTCTGGTTTCTTGACCCTCGCCCAGGCCATTTGTCCCCACTTCAAATCCCCCACCGACTCTCTTCTCTTGAGATGCAGAGAGGGTGTCCTGCAACTTTACCACCTGTGGACTTCAACTCCCAGAATTCCTGAGCCAGCATGGAATTCTGGGAGTTGAAGTCCACAAGTCGTAAAGTGGCTATAGCTGCCCACGCCTGATGTAGACATTAAGGCGCATCTGCCAGAAGATTAAGCCCAGCTCCACCGTCTGGAAAAAGCCATCCAAGCAGGAGCAGAACCACCTTCGTTCAGTGGTCCGTATCAATCGTAGCCTTGGAAAGGAACTTGAAGGTCATCTAGTCCAACCCCTAGCCCCTGCCCAGTGCAGGGATTCTCAGGCTGTCCCAGACAAAGGGGGCCCAATGTTGCTTCCTAAGTGATGGAGTGCCTTTCTCCGCACCCCAACCCCACCTCTCCTGAGAAGGTTTCGTTCAACGCAGGAATTCAAGTTTTGGCTTTTCTTCAAGTTCCAAAGTTTGCAGCGCTGGCTGCCGATCGTATATATGACGTCCGCGAGCCTTTGATTCTTGCGAATCAAGAAATAATTGGGAAGAGATTTCAGGCAGAGGAAAAACGAGCGTCACCAGTTTTGGTGCTGAGGCGGTTTCCGCGGCAACCGAGCACAAAGCATTCCTGGGCCTCCACCTTACCGCCCATTCAGAAATCCCCCAATTCTGAAACTCAAAAGAAAGTAAATCCATTTGTCTTTCTTTCTTTCTTTCTTTCTTTCTTTCTTTCTTTCTTTCTTTCTTTCTTTCTTTCTTTCTTTCTTTTCTTTTTTTCCAAGCCCTTGATCTCGACAGCAGCTCTGGTGACATTCTTTTAATTCCAACTTGATTGCAAATTAATTATTGCAGCTATTTTGGCCAAAGGAATCAAAAGCTCCGATTCCAGAATTGAATTAAATCAAAACTGCAACAGATGTCGCTCAGGGATCCATTACAAGCACGTGGCTCTTTTAATGATGCCGGAGGATTTTGTGCCCTTGCTAAGGGACGGAGGTGTGTGGGGGTCACCTCAGAGTTGCCTCACTGATGGAGACATCCATGGGGCTGCGTCAAAAAAAGTCAAAATGATTCTTTTATCCAAATAAGAGATTATATTTAATTGTATCTCTAGTTTGAACCTGCTTCCAGATTTTGTGTTTGCAAGATATATATCAAACTATTCTAAAAATACAAGTTCCAGGTATATTTGTAAACACAGAAGCAGACATTCTGCAAGCTCCGGAACTAAAATAATTAATTTTATTAATTTAATTAAATTAAAATTTAAAATTAACGGCATATAAAGGCAGAGATCTCTGTCATGGTAGTTTAATACTCTGATGATGTCAGCAGATGGCTGACGAAAGCTTAGTAGAATAAAAATTTAATTATTTTAGTTCCGAGGCTCGCAGAATTCTGCTTCTTTGTGTGTGTGTGTGTGTGTGTGTGTGTGTGTGTGTGTGTATTTGTCTATATAAGTTTTCACGGGTATATATGTGTGTACAGATAATATCTCGGGTTTCTTCCCGTGTAATTGTAAACATATCTTTATCTTTATCTTTATCATCTTTATCATCTATATCTTTATCATCGAAACGTCGCTACTATTCTTCTAAAGATATGTTTACAATTACACGGGAAGAAACCTGAGATATTACCTGTACACACACACACACACACACACACACACATATGTAACCCTGTACACACACACACACACACACACACACATATATGAAATTTTGATTCAGTTTTTGTAAACGAGACAAGCTTATTGTTATAGAAATGGCTTGTACATACTGTTGTGTAAAGTTGTGGTTGTAATGTTGTTGCCTTCGATTGTGCTAAAGAGAGTCGGAAGTTGGTGCTTTTTTTTCTCCCGTTCCACTCTACCCCTTCTTTTCCCCTTCCTTTTATTTGTCCATGTTGTTTTTTTTTTTTTTGTATTTCATACTTCGATAAACTAATAAAAAAGTTAAATTGGAAACTGAACTCTTTACAATAAACTCTGATCGGTGGGTAAAAACAAAATGTTCAAAATGATGTCCACAGTCTAAATGTTAATATCCCAATCTTTTTTTTTCTTTTTTTAAATGAGAGTCGTACATGAGATGTGTGGGAAAAGGGGGTGGGGGATTGAGTTGCATGGCTGTGGCTGCCATCTTGACTTTTTTGCCTCTTCTTGTAAAACTATCCTCGAAAACCACATGGCTGCTGTTGTCCCGGGGAAGCTTCACAATTCAAATTTGATCCCACCCAATTTTGCAGCTCGACCAGCTGCTTTTAGATTCACTGGCTAAAAAAAACCCTTAAGTTTGGAGTGATGGGATCCTAAATTTGTTCCCTAAAATCCTTGATTTACGGCCGCAATTGAGCCCATTGCTAAGGGAGAAATCGGTTATGGGAGTTTTATGACTTTTCTCGCCATCGTTGTTAAGTGAATCATTGCATTTGGTCATTAAGTGAATCTGGCTTCCGCGTTGACTTTGCTCGTCAGAAGGTCGCAAAAGGAGAACATATGACCTTGTGATACGGCAGCTGTCATAAATATGAATCTGTTGCCAAGCATCCAAATTTGGATTACATGATTGTGGGATGCAACCGTTGTTAAGTGTGAAAAACAGTCATAAGTCACTTTTTTTAGGGTTATTTTAACTTCAGTCAGTCACTAAATGAATCATAAGTTGAGGGCTACCTGTATATGATCTTTTAGCCGTGGTTGTTAATTGAATCTATGTAATTGTTAAGTGAATCACAGACCGATCGTTTTCGTCCTTCGTATCTGCTTCAAATCTATTGTCTGTTTTGAGGTATCCCAGTTTATGTAGTGGTTGAAAAACTGAGGCTATAAACTGGGAGACAGTGAGTTCTAGTCACACCTTAGGCATGAGAACTGGCTGGGTGACATTGGGCCAATCACCAGGAGACGGTGAGTTCTAGTCCCACCTTAGGATGAAAGCCAACTGGGTGACGTTGGGTCAATCACCAGGAGACAGTGAGTTCTAGTCCCATTTTAGGATGAAAGCCAACTGGGTGACGTTGGGCCAATCACCAGGGGAGAGTGAGTTCTAGTTCCCCCTTAGGATGAAAGCCAACTGGGTGACTTTGGGCCAATCACCAGGAGACGGTGACTTCTAGTTCCCCCTTAGGATGAAAGCCAACTGGGTGACTTTGGACCAATCACCAGGAGACGGGGAGTTCTAGTTCCCCCTTAGGATGAAAGCCAACTGGGTGACTTTGGGCCAATCACCAGGAGACAGTGAGTTCTAGTCCCACTTTAGGATGAAAGCCAACTGGGTGACGTTGGGCCAATCACCAGGGGAGAGTGAGTTCTAGTTCCCCCTTAGGATGAAAGCCAACTGAGTGACTTTGGGCCAATCACCAGGAGACGGTGAGTTCTAGTTCCCCCTTAGGATGAAAGCCAACTGGGTGACTTTGGGCCAATCACCAGGAGACGGTGAGTTCTAGTTCCCCCTTAGGATGAAAGCCAACTGGGTGACTTTGGGCCAATCACCAGGAGACGGTGGGTTCTAGTCCCACTTTAGGCATGAAAGACAACTGGGTGACTTTGGGCCAGTCCTTCTCTCTCAGCCCTAGGAAGGAGGCAATGGCAAACTGCTTCTGAAATCTTGCCAAGGAAAGCACAGGGATTCGTCCGGGCTGTTTCCAAGAGACAAAATAGACTTGACTGACAAGTTCAAACATGATTTCCTTTCATATTTTGAGGTCCAGTTTTTATTGACACTCACCTTGGCCTGCCAAATGAATTGGATGTGAAGACAGGCAGGAGAAAAGGCTTCCTGGGAGATGTTCTTTAGGGGTGGACAGTCTCTGGCGTTTGAGATTTTTCTCACTTTGCAAGGGGACAGAAAACACCTCCTGTTTCTATATTAAAGCTGTCTTCCGATCGATGGGAGATATAGTTGGGCGCTGTGTATTATTGCTTATTTCTGTAATTCAGAGAGCTCCGTTTCACTTGGCTGCTGAAGCGCGCATAGCTGGCAGGAATGGGGAGAAGGACAAAAAGATGGGACTGAAGGTCACTCTGACCTGGTCCATCCTTGACCATTTTGCTTTTGTTTAATGAGAGGAAAACACGGGGATCGTTGCCTTGACAAGGGTAGATGCAGGGAGAGAGGTTTTTTTTAATAAGGTCAGGCTTAGCTTCTTCCTGAGCTGATGGAGGTCAGCTTGGTCTGCTGAGCTGTGGGGTGAAATCAGAAGATCCTTCACTGCCAGGCCAAAGCCCGAATTCTTTCCTCTGCGAGACCCAGAAGGGGACGGAGCCCATTTTTCTCCTGTGTTTTTGTAGGGTGAACTCCAATGAAGAGGAGGGAGGGAGGGAGGGAGGAAGGGAGAGAAGGGAGGGAGGGAGGAGAAAGGAAGGGTGAAATAAATGAAGGAAGGAAGGAAGGAGCAAGGAAAGGAGGGAGGGAGAGAAGGGAGGGAGGGAGGGAGGATGAAAGGAAGGGTGAAATGAAGTAGAGAGGAAAGGAAGGAAGGGAGGAACAGAGGGAGGGAGGGAGGCAGGGAGGAGAAAGAAAGGATGAAATGAAGTGGAGAGGAGAGGAAAGAAGGAAGGAAGGAAGGGATGGAGGGATGGAGGGAGGAGAAAGGAAGGGTGAAATGGAGAGAGAAGGAAGAAAGGAAGGAAGGAGCAAGGAAAGGAGGGAGGGAGAGAAGAAAGGGAGGGAGACAGGGAGAGAGGAAGGAGGAAATGGAGAGGAAAGGAAGGAAGGAGCGGAGGGAGGAAGGAAGGAAGGAAGGAAGGAAGGAAGGAAATAAGAAGGGAGGGAGGGAGGAGCAGGGAAAGGAAGGAGGGAGGGAGAAAAGGGAGGGAGGGAGGAGGCAGGAAATAGGAAGGAAATTCCTCCTTAATTCCAGGTTCTCTCCTTGATGAGTTTCCACCCATTGCTTCTTGTCCCACCCTCAGGAGCTTTGGAGAATAGCTTGACTCCCTCTTCTTTGGGGCAGCCCCTCAGATATTGGAATATTGCTATCATGTCTCCCCTGGTCCTTCGTTCCCTTAAACTAGACATACCCAGCTCCTATACCTCTTCTTTGTGTTTTAGCCTCCAGGCGCCTAATCCTTCTTTTTGAATGCCCTGTGCAAACCCAGAAAAATGGATTAATTCAGTTATTGGCCTGAAGGTCTTGTGAGAAGCTATCATCCTGGTTGATAAACCACGGTTTAGCATTCTGGGAAACCCAACCAGTGTGCTGTATGAACAAACCACAGTTAGAATGAACCCTGGCCTAGTGAAACCAGGGAAGCATCGCAGGCCATGTCAGATAGATGCTCAGATTCCTTCCTACAGTTTTACGGCTCTGTGTACTCTCACTAAAAATTGTTCCCGAGAAAGATTAATTGCCATGTCAAAGAATCAGGCCTATTCCTGATTCTGCCTGCAGGTATTTTTACCTGTCAGAGATAATGCAAAAAAGAAAAAAGGAAGTACGAAAAAAAATATTTTTTTTTAAAGAGGAAAAGCATCCTCAGAGCAAAATAAATCCAGCAGGAGATTTAATTCTGTCCCCCTTTTAATCGTTTCTTTGTTCCCACTTTCTATGCCCAGGAAAAAGGGTGAAAAACGGTCATTAAGTCGCTTTTTCCAGTGCGGTTGTAACTCTGAATGGTCACTAAAGGAAACGTTGTAAATCGCTCGAAGCAAAGAACATATTAATCCCATTTTCCTTCCATCAGGAGGATCCGATAGGGTTTTGCTTGTGAATTATTATTACTATTACTATTACTATTACTATTACTATTACTATTACTATTACTATTACTATTACTATTACTATTACTATTACTACTACTACTACTACTACTACTACTATTATTATTATTATTATTATTATTATTATTATTATTATTATTATTATTATTTACAGAAATTATTTGCATTGCTCACGACTCTTTCTGGGTTATTTTTAACCAGCCTTGAAATAAATCTAAATAATTTTCAGGGAAAAGAGTGGGAAGAGAGAGAGAGGGGACTGAGCCAGCATTACGAGGGTTGTCCTGGGGCTCCCATCACCAGGGGATGCAGCTACAGATAGTCCTCAATTTACGGTCGTCTGCTAAGAGAGCGTTCAAAATTACAACCACCTGCCTTTGGACTACTTACCACCCAGATTTGAAGTACAGTTAGTCTTTGACTTATGACCAGTTGCTAAGAGAGCGTTCAAAATTACGACCAACTTGCCTTAGGACTATTTACCACCCAGATTTAAAGAACAAAAAGTCCTCAATTTACGACCAGTTGCTTAGAGACCATTCCAAATTGCAACAGACTGATCTCAGGACTATTTGCCACCCAGATTCGAAGAAATAGTTCTTGGCTTATTGCTGGTCGTTAAGAGAGCATTCTAAATTACGACCGACCTGCCTTGGAACTACTTACCACCCAGATCCGAAGAGATAGTCCTTTACTTATGACCAGTTGGTAAAAGAGCGTTCTAAATTACGACCGACCTGCCTTGGAACTACTTACCACCCAGATCCGAAGAGATAGTCCTTTACTTATGACCAGTTGGTAAAAGAGCGTTCTAAATTACGACCGACCTACCTTGGGACTATTTACCACGCAGATTTAAAGAACAAAAAGTCCTCAATTTACGACCAGTTGCTTAGAGACCATTCCAAATTGCAACAGACTGATCTCAGGACTATTTGCCACCCAGATTCGAAGAAATAGTTCTTGGCTTATTGCTGGTCGTTAAGAGAGCATTCTAAATTACGACCGACCTGCCTTGGAACTACTTACCACCCAGATCCGAAGAGATAGTCCTTTACTTATGACCAGTTGGTAAAAGAGCGTTCTAAATTACGACCGACCTGCCTTGGAACTACTTACCACCCAGATCCGAAGAGATAGTCCTTTACTTATGACCAGTTGGTAAAAGAGCGTTCTAAATTACGACCGACCTACCTTGGGACTATTTACCACGCAGATTTAAAGAACAGAAAGTCCTCAATTTACGACCAGTTGCTAAGAGTCTGTTCAAAATTGCGACAGATTGATCTCAGGACTATTTGCCACCCAGATTGCGATTGTTGGGGTTCCTTCCACAGCTACCTGGCCAAAGGTGAGGCCCTCAGCCAACAAGGCCAGATTTACAGCGGCCTAAATGCCCTGAATGGATTTTTTATCGGTTTTGCTCAAAAGTAGTTTTTTTTTTCTCCTGGTTTTCAGCAAAACTGCCCTCCTAGCAAATCATCGGTTTGCTCATCAAATTGGATCGGTCCCATGGCCCGACCTGTTTTATGACCATCATGGCTTACAACTGTGATGGGCAATCGTAAGTCAAGGATCACCTGTAACGGAGGAAATTTTTTTTCATCCTTTCTTGGTCCCAGCTGTTTTTTCAACCAGAATGGATCAACTCGCCACGGGACAATTCAACAATTTCAATGTATTGCTTTCCATGAACAAAAAACAAATGAAATTTTGCTTTTGCTAATTAGATAGGTGTGTTGTCATAGAAATGGCTGGTCTATCCAGTTGTGTAAAAGTAAAAGAAAAAAATTGAGGTTGTCATGTTGTTATCTTCTACTGTGCTAAAGAGAGTTGGAATTTGGTGCCTTTTTCTTTCCTTTTTCTTCTTTACACCTTGTTTATTTTTCTTTTCTTTCCCGCTCTTCCTAGTTTTCTATTACTTTTGTCGAATTTCTCTTTGTCTTTTTATATTTTGATAAACAAACAAACACGTGAAACGTCAAACAATTCATTCATCTGAGATAGTTTAAAATTTATTTTAATTTTTGTCATGCACATTTCATTTTGTCCCTCCTTTTCTGTCCTTTCTTGAATGATTTTATTCCATCGTTTTCTTCGATACAAGTGTAACTTTTGTCCTGCGGTGAGTTTGGCCGCGGTGAGTTAGAATTAGAATTACAGAGTTAGACGGGACTTTGGAGGTCATCTAGTCCAACTCCATTATGGGAGACCCTATGCCATTCCAGACAAATGGCTGTCCAGTCTCTTCTTAAAAACTTCCAGTGATGGAGCACCTTCTGGTGGCAAGGAGTTCCACTGATTAAATTGTCCTCACTGTTAGGAAGTTTCTCCTTAATTCTAACTTGCTTCTCTCCTTGATTAGTTATCTTAAATCAGGAGTCCCCAAACGTGGCAGCTTTAAGACTTGGGGACTTCAACTCCCAGAATTCTCCAGCCAGCTACGCTACGCTCGCTGGGGAATTCTGGGAGTTGAAGTCCCCAAGTCTTAAAGTTGTCAAGTTTGGAGACTCCTGCTTTAGAAGGAAGCCATCAAAATGTAGATTTGTTCAACTCCGTGGTAGTTTTTTACTCCTCCAATGAAGTAACTTCATGGCTCTTCGCGCTCACCCATCCATTGGCAATTTGGAGATAACATAACCGCCACGAGAATTGGGAGGATGTGCTGAACATCGTTTTCTTAATGGACTGGAATCGCTCGGTGCGTTTGCAAAAGTTCCAGCTTTCAAATGCTTCAACCTTTCCTATTTTCTGGCCCTGCCGGGTTCATTGGAGCTTTTAATTTGCTCCACCGCTGTTCTTGTTGTGCTGTAGGCATGGCATGGCATGGCATGGCAATTTTGGGGCTGGATGCGCTCTGCCTGGATATGTGCAAAAGGTGATTCCTTTTTGTTTGATTTTGGAGCTTGGAAGAGTTTCCTTCTTCCTCCTCCTCTTCTTCTTCTTCTTCTTCTTCTTCTTCTTCTTCTTCTTCTTCTTCTTCTTCTTCTTCTTCTTCTTCTTCTTCTTCTTCTTCTTCTCTTCTCCTCCTCCTCCTCCTTCTTTTATCCTCCTCCTCCTCCTTTTCTCCTCCTCCTCCTCCTCCTCCGTCTCTTCTTCTTCTTCTTCTTCTTCTTCTTCTTCTTCTTCTTCTTCCTTCTCCTCCTCCTCCTCCTCCTTCTGCTTCTTCTTCTCCTCCTCCTCCTCCTCCTTTTCTCCTCCTCCTCCTCCTCCTCCGTCTCTTCTTCTTCTTCTTCTTCTTCTTCTTCTTCTTCTTCCTTCTCCTCCTCCTCCTCCTTCTGCTTCTTCTCCTCCTCCTCCTCCTCCTTTTCTCCTCCTCCTCCTCCTCCTCCTTCATTGTTTCTCCTTCTTCATCTTCTTCTTCTTCTTCTTCTTCTTCTTCTTCTTCTTCTTCTTCTTCTTCTTCTTCTTCTTCTTTCAATTCTTCGTTCTTTCTTTTGCTTTCTTCCTCCTTCCGCAAAGGGACGAGGGGGGGGGGGGCGGCTCCAATGCTGTGTTTGCAGTTGCACAGGCTTTGTATTTAGGAATAAAAAAAATCTCAGGTAACAGAGCCAGAGGTAGAAATTTATTCTCGAGCTTTCATGTAGCCACATTCTGAGAGACCCATGTAGATCCTGCTTCCTTAAGAAGCTGAAGGGACACTCAGACCAGCTTGGCTCACTCACCGTCTTTTCTCGAGTGAGTCATGGAAATGGGTGGCCCTGGCCTGCTTCTGGGCTGCTGTATGTTCCTGGTGGTCTCCTGGCCCCATTGTACCAGTTTCGATAGAGCCTGGTTTTGGGGCTCAACCAACCTCATCTGCTGAGACCCTCTGTTCATCAAAAAGTGGGAGGGAGGGAGGGAGGGAGGGAGGGAGGGAGGGAGGGAAGGAAGGAGGGAGGGAGGGAGGGAGGGAGGGAAGGAAGGAAGGAAGGAAGGAAGGAAGGAAGGAAGGAAGGAAGGAAGGAAAAACAAACCAAGTAAAGGAGGGGATTTAAGGAGGGAGGATTGAGATGGAAGGAAAGAAGAAGGGAGGAGGGAGGGAGGGAAAGAAGGAAGGAAGGAGGGAGAAACAAACCAACAAAGGGAGGGAGGGAGGAAGAGTTGAGATGGAAGGAAGGAGAAGGGAGGAAGGGAGTGAGTGGGGAAGAAATGGAGAAAAAAAGGAAGCAAAGAAGAGGAGGGAGGAAGGGGAGAGAGAGAAAGGAAGGAGGGAGGGAGGGAGGGAGAAACAAACCAAGAAAGGGATGTAGGAAGGGAGGGAGGAAGAGTTGAGATGGAAGGAAGGAGAAGGGAGGAAAGGAGTGAGTGAGGAAGAAATGGAGAAAAGAAGGAAGCAAAGAAGAGGAGGGAGGAAGGGGAGAGAGAGAAAGGAAGGAGGGAGAGAGGGAGAGAAAGAGGGAGGGAGGAAAGGAGAAACAAAGGAAGCAAGGAAGGGATGCAAAAAGGGTAAGAAAGAAGGGAGGGAGAAACAAGCCAATGAAGGAAGGGAAGTGAGGAATGAGAGAGGAAGGAAGGAAGGAAGGAAGAAAGGAAGGAAGGAAGGAAGGAAGGAAGGAAGGAAGGAAGGAAGGAGAGAGAAATGAAAGAAGGAAGGGGATGGAAGAATGGGAGATGGTAGAAGGAGGGAGGAAAGGAAGGGGAGAAAGGAAGAGAGAAAAGAAGGAAGAAAGGAGGGAAGGGAGGGAGGGAGGGAAGAAGGAAGGAAGAAAGTAGTTTGGCTTGTTGAGAGTTATGGTTAAGCTAATGGTAGTTCAATCCACACAACCTCCTGCCTGTTTAAACAAATCCCTTAAAGCCACACTCTGTCCCCAGGCTCTGCCAGGCCTGAAGGATCAGGACCCCACAGTAAGTCCCAGCTAAGCCGATTCCTTGCTCAGGCAGCCTATTCACAACAATGTAATCAACTGACGTTCAGCACTAAATTGGCATTCGATAGAATGAGGGGTTGGATGTAGCTCCACTTCTGGGAACGTCATGACTCCAGGCTTATTCCTCTCTTGACTCCACCCTCCATGCCTTGAGTTAAAAAGTCCCCATGGCTCTTAAAACCAATAGTTGATTTCTCCAAACTTTCCTTTGAAATGTTTTCTGGATTTTCACATCTGTCTGCAACTGGAATGGTCAGGATGCTCCCGGACTCTGCCCAAACCAGTGGCTCCCTCTTTGAACCACGTAATCATCTGCCCCAGCAAGGGTCAAGCGGCGTGGAACTGAAGAAGTAGGCTGGGGGCAAGACCGGTGCTCTTTTATCTTGCAGTCAGAGGGGAGGGAGGTATCCGCTTAAGGTTCTCCAGCCTGGCCCCTTTCCAGATCTGCTTCGTTGGCATCCCTTTATCTCTCAAGGCGACTTAGCAAAAAAGTGCCACAATAGCATTTTAAAGACAGCCTTGGCAGTTCATTACTTCTGCGCAAGAGATAAAGGCGCTCTGGGAAAGCTGGCTGGCAAGTAACTAGGTTTGGTGTGTGTGTGTGTGTGTGTGTGTGTGCGTGCGTGTGTGTATGAGAGAGAGAGAGAGAGAGAGAGAATAAAATAAAAAGAAATAAGAGGAGAGAAAAAGAGAAAGAGGGAGAGAAAGAGGAAGAGAGGAAGAAAGAATGAGAGGAAGAGGGTGAGAGAAAGAGGGAGACAGAGAGAGAGACAAGAGAGGAGACAGACAAAGAGAGTAAGAGAGAGAAAGAGAAAGAGAGAAAGGGAGAGTAAAAGAAAGAGGGAAGGGAAAAAAGGAGAAAGAGGGAAAAAGAGAGAAAAGAGAGAGAGACAGACAGAGAGAGAAAGAATAAAAAGAAATAAAAAGAAATAAGAGGAGAGAAAAAGAGAAAGAGGGAAAAGAGAAAGAGAGGAAGAAAGAGAATGAGGGTGAGGAAGGAAGAGGGTGAGAGGAAGAGGGAAAGACAGAGAAAGAGAAAGAGAAAGAGAGAAAGGGAGAGAGTAAAAGAGAGAAAGAGGGAGGGGAAAGAAGAGAGAAAGAGGGAAAAAAGAGAGAAAAGAGAGAGAAAGAATAAAAAGAAATAGAGGAGAGAAAAAGAGAAAGAGGGAGAGAGAAAGAGGGAAAAGAGGAAGAGAGGAAGAAAGAGGAGGAGAGGAAGAGGGAGAGAGAGAGCGGGAGAGAGAGAGAGACAAAAGGAAAAGAGAGGAGACAGGCAAAGAGGGCAAGAGAGAGAGAAAGAGAAAGAGAGAAAGGGAGAGAGAGTAAAAGAGAGAAAGAGGGAGGGGAAAGAAGAGAGAAAGAGGGAACGAGAGAGAGTAAAAAGAGAGCGAGCGAGAGAAAGAGAGGAAGGGAAGAGTTTAAGATCCTGCACTAAGGCAGAAAAAAACAGATACACAGGAACAGAATAGGGGTTACCTGGCTGAACACTAGTAACTGCGAGGGGGATCTCAGAGTCCTCATGGAGAATCACTTAAAGAGGAACCAGCCGTGGGCAGCAGCTGCCAAAAAAGCCAACACAGTTCTGGCCTGCATAAGCAGAGGGATGGAATCAAGATCACGTGAAGGGTTTGGTAAGGCCACACGTGGAATCCTGCAACCAGTTTTGGTGGCCACAAAAGAGATGTGGAGACTCTAGAAAAGAGTGCAGAGAAGAGCAAGAATAGAGGATCAGGGGGCTGGAGGCTAAAACATAGGAAGGACGGTTGGGGGAACTAAATAGGTTTAGTTTAGGGGAAGATCTGATAGCATCTTCCAATCTTGAAGGGCTGTCACAGGGAAGAGGGAGTTGACTTATTCTCCAAAGCACCGGAGGGTAGGAGAAGAAGCAATGGGTGGAAAATAATCAGAGAGATCCAAGCTGGAAATGAGGAATTTCCCGGCAGGGAGAACAATTAATCAAGGGAGCGGCTGGGCTCCCAGTCACTGGAGGTTTTCAAGAAAAGATTGGACAACTATTTGACCTGGATGGTATAAGGCAGGGGTGAAATGTAAAATTGGTTACTACCGGTTCTGTGGGTGTGGCTTGGTGGGGGGGGGGGGTTAATGTGACTGAGTGGGCGTGGCCAACTTTTTTTTTTTTTTTTTACTTTTAAAACAATTTCTTTCCTACAACCTCTTTGGCCAAAGAAAAAATGCTTTTAAAAGCCTCTGACGATCCCAGCTGAGCTCAGCTGGGATCGTCAGAGGCTTTTAAAAGCATTTTTAAAAAAGCCTCAGCTGGGTGGAGGGGGGCAGGGATTTTTTGCTAACAGTTCTCCGAAACATCTGCCGCCATCACTACCAGATTGGGCGATCTGGTCCGAACCGGGAGCATTTCACCCCTGGTATAAGGACACCTGCCTTGGGCCGTAGGCTGGGTTAGAAGACCTCCAAGGCAGCGGTGAAATCCTCTGAACTCTGCTACCGGTTCTGTGAGTCTTTGTGCGCCTGAGGCACACCCGCGTAGCGCTAAAAAAGGAACATTTTGAAGCCTTCTGAGTCTGCAAAGGTAAGTAGGACAGGGAGAGAGGAGGGGGAATCCAGTGTGCCATGCGATTTAGATTAGCTAGAAAGCAGGAAATCCAACGATTCTAGCTAACATCAGCCGTGCATCAGAGCTGATCGTCGCCCAGCTGATTGTTGGAAATACCGGTTCGCCAGAACTGGTAGCATTTTTTTAACTACCGGTTCAGGAAAACCGGTCCGAACTGGTAGCATTTCACCCCTGCTCCAAGATTAGGAGTGAAATGCTCCCGGATCGGACTGGATCGCCCGATCCGGTAGCGATCTTGGCCGGTGGTTCGACGATCTGGTAGTGATGGTGGAGCAAAGCTCCGCCCACCCACCCAGGTGTGATTACTTCCAGGAAGTAATGTGTTTTTTACCTTCTGCACACATTGCATGCACTTCTGAACTGGTAAGGAAGGTAAGTAGATTTCACCCCTGTCCGAGGTCCCTTCTATGTTCCTTCTATGTTTAATCACAGTTCTATGATTCTAGGTATCTCAGCCATATTCAAAAGGCTGGATCTTGGATGATCCATAAATGCAGTTTTAACACGCAAACATTCAGGCGAAAGAAGTCAAAACAGCTCTGCATTTCGTCTGACTGGATGAATATAATTTATTGGGTTTTAGAATTGCATCCAAGTTACAGGTGTAAAAAATAATAATCATCACAAACAGCCAGTATAAACGTGTAAAATAATACAAAAATAAAGGTAGAAGTACTTTTATATATTTACGGAATCAAGTTGTGTAATAAATACAGGTACGCCCAAAAGCTTCAATCGCACGTTTTCAGTTTAACTGAAGTTACAGTAGAGTTTTTTTGTAAAAAATAACACATTTGACGGAGTCTTGCAAACGTGGTGAAAACTAGTATGAAACTTTCCATTTTGGCACCGGGTTAAAAAAAAAAAAAAGGAAAGGAAAAAGAGAGACAACGGTTAGCGGAGTCGGTCACAACAGGGCACAAAAACAGTTTCTTACTAGTTTTCTGAGGTACGTTTTTAATCATCTAAAAGTAGATTCAGTTTCTAACAAACTCACAGTTTTATGTCTTATCCTTCCCCTTAATCCCCTAACAACCTGGATGGGATTCGAGAGCTTATCGGCTGTGCAAAATTCAGGAAAAATAATAATAAAAAAATTTCAGAAGACAATTTTGGGCACGCTTAAGGCCCCCCCGTTGATGCTGCTGAAAATAGAAAGGGGGCTTGGGTCGAAAAAAAGGAAGCGGGGTCTGGAAGGTGACGATGACAACCGTGTTTGAGGAGGTACCCCGGGTGTCACCCCAAATGCCTGGCAGCCACGGTGCCATTTTGTCCAGCGGAAAGCTGGCCCGTCCGCCGTAACACACGGCAGAGGAGGCCCGACCCAGAGTCAACCTTCTCCAGATGTTTTCCCTGTTTTTATTCCAGCAGCAAAGCTGGGGGCTGTTAAGCGTGCCGCTCTCTCAAGTTTGCAATCTGCCCCCCCGCCCCCCCCCACCCTCCCCGTATAACTTCAGCGACTTCTGACCACACTCAACCTCATGTCGATAGGAAACATAATCACACAAAACGGGCTACATGGGAAGTCAGCAAGCACGGAAAACTCCTTGAGGACTCAACTGTGGCCCTTCTGCCAAAGGGCAGAAAGGACCCAAAAAATCTCGGGGAGCCGCGGTAACCCGAGAAAGCTTGTAACAGCACTTTGGATGGGGGAGTCTTTGTAGCTCCAGAGGAGCCGTTTTTTTCAGTTTGTGTGTGTGTGTGTGTGTTTTCTACAGCAGGCTAATTTTCTTTGCCACCCCTCCCCGATTAAATGTCTATCAGCCCTGCCATTCCCCTTCCCCTTAAAATATATATTTCTATGTATATATATATATATATAATAAAATAAAGAAAATTAGTTCCCCCCTTCATAAAAACGCTGTCAGTCTGTTGAAGCAATTCCTAACGGGGGAAACCCCCTCCCCCCGCAATGACTTCAAATTCCTGACAGGATCAAGTATTTCTCCGTTTATTATTTATTTCAGTCCTCAAAGAGTTTGGAGATTTCATTCTTTAAAAGAACACCAAACAGAGCCTAACTATATATCTGTGCTAAATATGCTTTGCTAAGTTCAGAGTCCTTCCACCAAATGGTTTTTTATTTCTCCCCTTCAAAAGAGGGCGCGAGAATTAAGGGCCGTGACGTCATCCAGGCGTCCAGATCGTCGGCGTTTTATCATCGGCGCCGCAAAAATAAAGGCACTGGTATGTCTCGGACAGGACCCTCGTCATCACAGTTTTAGAAATTATTTTGGCTATTTAATTCCTTCTCGCCCTACCCTACCCGGTTTAAGGGGAAAAAACCACAATCGTAAATCACAGTTCCAAGATCAATCGAGTTGAGGTAATGAAACAAAAAAAAAATTTAAAAGATCCCGACCCAAAAAGAGAGAATTATTCATGTAGTACCGAGATGGTGGAAGGTCTTGAATCTAAAAACACGGTGATTTTTGTTTTAATATCCTTCTATTTTTGCATGCAGTACAAAATACATCCTTCTCTACTATGTCTTCGCTTCCAGCTTCTGCTAAACGGCTGACTCGGCTGCGCAAAAAGCCGGCTTGCTTTTTGGCGCGACTTAACGCAACGCACAACACAGAAAGGGTTTGCCAGTGGGACTCTCGGAGACGCACAAGGAAACCTATTCCGCACCCTGAAAAATCTCTCGTTCTGTCTCGGGATTGGACCACCGGATGGTCAACTTATTCGGGGCAGAAAGAAAGCGTCTGGCTGAGCCAAGGAAGATGAGCATAATTCGGTCTTTGCAATGGAGATGCCCAGGGCTGGTTACAAGCATTCTCTAGAGCTGTTGCCAGATGTGATCAGGGCACCGTTGGTGACGGACACTGGGTCCCAGTCCAACGAGCAAGAAAAGTTTCCTATGCCATGAGGAAACTGTGACCCGCAGGACTAGAGCTGTTCTGAAAAGCACCGTGCGCGAGCAGCTAACGGGCGTGAATTTCAGAGCAGCCAGACACAATGGTGGACGCTGTTGTGTTGGCTTCACACCTACGTGGTTTGTGTGGGCGAAAGACTGTGTTTAATCAGTGGTGGTTTTCAGCTGGTTCGGGCCGGTTCAGACCGGTTCGGGAGTACCGGTAGCGGAGATCGCAGGTGGGTCTGCCCACCTGCCCTGGTGCTTTGCTTTGCTGGCTGGGGGATTCTGGGAGTTGAAGCCCACTCATCTTCACATCTCCAAGCTTGAAAAAGCACAGCCTTGGAGAATTCGTTTTTCTGTGCATTTGAGTTCAGCAGAGCTTTTAACGTCGCAAACCTAATTCAATCGTAACAATTGCACTTAAAACCTACTCACTCTCCTTACCAACGCCGAAGCGGAAACAAACTAGGCCTATAAGCTGCCTTTGTCTCCGCTTCCAGATGCTGGGTAGCAACAAGGTTATTTCTAGATATATATCTATATGGCTTCGCGGATCATTAGACAAACTATGCTAAGCAAAAAAAAAACCCAACCCAGGAGCCTGCCGTAAATGTGGCCTGATGGACACATATTCTCCACCGGCTTTCCCTAGGAAGCGCTGGAGAAGCCGAAGGTGTTTTCAGAATCACCATCTCTCATTGGATTAATTTCATCTTTCTGGATGTGTCCCAGTTTGGAGAGATATAATTCAGGTGGGATAAATCTCGAATTGCAATGCATTTTGTGCTAAAACCTGCATTTCCTGGGGGAAATGGTGAGAATCACCTTAAAACCCGCAGGACAACCATCCCATCTCCCAAAAAACACCTGGTCTTTTCACCTGTGACAGCTACGTTGCTCCTCCTTAAACAATTCCTAGCTACGTTATTCCTAACAGGCACTATCAGTTACATCTGAAGAATTAACTAGGTTACAACCATGCATAGATAAAATTCACTATTCTCATAAGGACACTCTATTCGTCTGTAAGAGGGAGGGGGGCCTTCAGGCCCCCCACGGAAAGCTTTGCGCATGGATTTTAACCAGGAACCGCCAAGCTCTCCGTTTGAAGGAAACCTCTGTATTCCTTGCAGACGTCCTACGGAACTAAAAATTAAGAAGCCACCATAAAGTATTCCAAAAGCTTGTCTGTTCCAGATCAACCTGGCCTCTTTTTCGAGGGGGGGGGGGAGAATGAATTAATCGACCTAAGAGGTAAATATCAAACAGATTTTTTCTTTGCGAAACATTTGAGGCATCGTTTCTCGGCCTGAAATGGATTGGCGCATTTCTTGTTTCAAGCGTTTCTTTAGAAGCGGGTTATCGAGAATTAGGACACTGGCTGCCAATCTCACTGGGTTGCTTAGGAGCAGCTTCATGGAATACTTTAGGGGGAGAAAAGATAATTCAAAGGCAGATGATATTTTGGGGGCAGCCCGCAAGAATATTTACCTCCCCCCACCTCAGTTTTTGCTTTTAAGGGCAATTTAGGAGCCGGAACGTGTTAATTTTGATCATTCTTTAAGAATGCAAACCTTCTCCACTGCTTATTGTAGAAATAGACTCTATTTTGTACTTATCTTCACATTGTTACCACAAGTAACAATGGGGCAGCTGTCTAAGAATATTAGTGTTCCTCCGTTTCTCGTTTTAGGAACGTCATCTAAGCTGCCATGTTGGTTAGCAGTAGTCCTTAAGAACAGTTTTATCCCCTCGTTTGTCCCTTGAGGAACATCTCCCAAAAACCTCAAATGTTGGTTTAGGCTCAAGATTGATTGCATTCCCCTATTTCTCACTGCATGTTGGTTAGCAGTGGTTCGTAGGAATGAAAGTATTTGCCCATTTCTTGGCTTAGGAACACCAACCAAGCCACCATGTTGGTCATTACCGTATTTGGTTAAAAACAGGCATGTTCCCCCATTTCTTGCTTTAGGAACATCTTCAAACCATCATATGTTGGTTTGAGGCACTGTCATGATCACTTGTGATCCCTCACATCTCGCTTTGGGAACACCAGACCATCATGTTGGTTAGTAGCAGCTCTTAAGAACTGTTGTGCTCACTCCCTCAGTTCTCACTTTAGGATTATCTGCAAACCATCATATGTTGGTTTGAGGCACTGCTGGGATCATTTGTGTTCCCCCATTTCTCGCTTTGGGAACATCTTCAAGCTATCATATGGTGGTTTGAAGCACTGTCAGGATCATTTGTGATCCCTCACATCTCACTTTGGGAACACCACCAAGCCACCATGTTGGTAAGTAGCTGTCCTTAAGAACAAGAATGTTCTCCCATTTCTCACTTTGGGAACATCTTCAAACACCACAACATGTTGGTTTGGGGCAAACATTAACTGTGTTCCCCCATTTCTCGTTTTGGGAACACCACCAAACCACCATGTTGGTTAGTAGCTGCTCTTAAGGACAGTTGTGTTCCCTCAGTTCTCACTTTAGGATTATCTTCAAACCATCATATGTTGGTTTGAGGCACTGTCAGGATCACTTGTGTTTCCTCATTTCTCGCTTTGGGAACACCACCAAATCATCATGTTGGTTAGTAGCAGCTCTTAAGGACAGTTGCGTTTCCTCAGTTCTCACTTTAGGAACATCTTCAAACCCTCAAATGTTGGTCTGGAGCAGATCTAAAGATCATTTGTGTTCTCTCATTTCTCGCTTTGGGAACACCACCAGACCATCATGTTGGTTAGTAGCAATCCTTAAAGACAAGTATGTTCCCCTTTTTTTGCTTTAGGAACATCTTCAAACCATCATTTGTTGGTTTGAGGCACCATCAAGATCATTAGTGTTCCCTCATTTCTCGCTTTGGGAACACCACCAAACAACCATGTTGGTTAGTAGTCTTAGGGACATATATGTTCCCTCAGTTCTCACTTTAGGAACATCTTCAAACCCTCAAATATTGGTCTGGGGCAGATCTAAAGATCATTTGTGTTCTCTCATTTCTTGCTTTGGGAACACCACCAGACCATCATGTTGGTTAGTAGCAGTCCTTAAGAACAAATAGGTTCCCATTTTTTTGCTTTAGGAACATCTTCAAACCATCATATATTGGTTTGAGGCACTATCAGGATCACTTGTATTCTCTCATTTCTTGCTTTAGGAACATCTTCAAACCATCATATGTTAGTTTGAGGCACTGTCAACATCATTTGTGTTCTCCAATTTCTCACATTGGGAAACACCATCAATTAGTAGCATTAGTAGCAGCTCTTGGGGACAAATGTGGCCCCTCAGTTCCCGCTTTGGGAACATCTTCAAACCATGAGATGTTGGTTTGAGGCACTGTCAGGATCACTTGTGTTCCCTCATTTCTCGCTTTGGGAACACCACCAAACCATGATGTTGGTTAGCCGCAGTCCCTAAGGACAGGTATGCCCCCTCCCAATTTCTTATTTTACGGACATCTTCAAACCATGACATGCTGGTTTGGAGCACTGTCAAGATTATTTGCGCTCCCAAAATTTTCGTTTTAGGTATATCTTCAAATCATGATATGTTGGTTTGACGCACCGTCAAGATCACTTGTGTCCCCCCATTTCTCGCTTTGGGAACACCACCAAACCGCCATGTTGGTTAGTAGCAGCCTTTAAAAATAGGCACGTTCCCTCATTTCTCGCTTTAGGAACATCTTCAAACCACGATATGTCGGTTTGGGGCAGCTCTTAAGATCATTTACATTTCACTTTGGGGTTATGGCCCGAAATCAGCCTTTTCAGAGGCGTTTCCCTCAGGAATTAAGCAGGGCTGCCAGACAATCACAGACCCCGATTATGTCAGTCACTTAAACCTCAGCAAAAGCGTTTTGGGAAAAAAGAAAAAAAAAGCAATGTGAAGGACTATCTCGACGATGCAGGAAATACAGCTTAGTATACCCTTGAAATGAAAAACCCCCACATCGCTTTTCCATGATTATTCAACAACAAATTTGGTAATACATCCACCCACAAATATTACTGGGACCGTTATCACATTTTAAAGTGCCAGGCTAATGTGAATGCAACTTAAATATTTGTGTTTTTTTTTTTAAACCAGCTGTAAAGCTAGCCAAGATGAAACAACGATGTTTTCTTGCTGACAAATTAATTTTCAGAATGTAAAGAAGATCCCTGGGGATTTTTCTGTACCGCAGGTGGCTCCCGATTTAGGTCTTCTGCTCGAAGAGATCGTGGTATTCTTGGTCGTCCAACTCTCTGTTGTACTTTTCAATCTCTCGGTTCGCCTCTTCCAAGTAATCGTTCATAAACTGGTCCATTACTGGGATGAAACCGTTAAGGAGAAGAAGAAGAAGAAGGAAAAAACAAAAAAACAAAAAACAGGATTTCTGGGAAGAACTTGAGAAACGACTAAGGAGGAGTATAAATAGTTCTCGACGTACGACCATAATCAAGCAAATATTTATCTTGTTAAGTGAAAAACTTCTTAAGAGCCGAGGTGGCGCAGTGGTTAGAGTGCTGTACTGCAGCTACTTCAGCTGACTGCTAGTTCAGCTGATCAAATCTCACCGGCTCAAGGTTGACTCAGCCTTCCATCCTTCCGAGGTGGGTAAAATGAGGACCCAGATTGTTGGGGGGCAGTATGCTGTTTACTGTTTACAACAATCAACAGTATACTGCTATCAACAGTATACTGTTGATTGTTGTAAGCCGCCCAGAGTCATCAGAGAGTGGGCGGCATAAAAATATGATTAATAGGCGGATGGCGTCAGCCCTGAGATGGAGAGTCAACATCCTTCAGGTCTGGAGGTGGCTGATGAGGAAGAGGAGGAACAGCTGGGTCCAGTGCCTGACACGTGGATGCACAGAAGGCAGAGAAGAGGAGAACAGTGGAAATCTATGGGCCGGTCCTTGGGCTGGAAAAGCCACCGCTGCTACCACCCTAGCTCTGGGGATAAAAGGCAGGGAGTGGAGATGAACAGACTTTTTGCCAGCGCTGCTGGGGCTCCTAATAAAGGGAACATTTATTTAACTACAGTGGAGTTGTCGTGTTTGGGAGCCGGATCAGAAGACTTTCCTGGTCACGTTTGTTAAAGGAATCCCTGCAGTTGTTAAATTAGTAACCTGGTTGTTAAGTGAATCTTGCTTCTCCGTTGACTTTGCTTGTCAGAAGGCCGCAAAATGACTCCTAAACTGAAACCCTCATAAATATGAGTCAACTATCAAGCATCCTGAATGTAAATCACATGACCAAGGGGAGGCTGCAATGGTCATAAGTGTGAAAAGCGGTCGTAAGTAACTATTTTCAGTGGTGTTGTAACTTCAAACGCTCAGTAAATGAACTGTTGTAAGTGGAGGACTATCTGTAGTGTTCGGCTTACGACCACAATTGAGGCTCCAGTTTGGGCCAATCACCAGGAGACGGTGAGTTTTAGTTCCGCCTCAGGCATGAAAGCTGGCTGGGTGACTTTGGGCCAATCATCAGGAGATGTTGAGTTCTAGTCCCGCCTTAGGCATGAAAGCCAGTTGGGTGACTTTGGGCCAATCACCAGGAGACGGTGAGTTCTAGTCCCACCTTAGGCATGAAAGCTGGCTGGGTGACTTTGGGCCAATCACCAGGAGACGGTGAGTTCTAGTCCCGCTTTAGGTGTGAAAGCCGACGGGATGATTTTGTGCCAATCACCAGGAGATGGTGAGTTCTAGTCCCACCTTAGGCATGAAAGCTAACTGAGTGACTTTGAGCCAATCACCAGGAGACAGTGAGTTCTAGTCCCACATTAGGCATGAAAGCCAGTTGGGTGACTTTGGGCCAATCACCAGGAGACGGTGAGTTCTAGTCCCACCTTAGGTATGAAAGCTGGCTGGGTGACTTTGGGCCAATCACCAGGAGATGGTGAGTTCTAGTCCTGCTTTAGGTGTGAAAGCCGACGGGATGATTTTGTGCCAATCACCAGGAGATGGTGAATTCTAGTCCCGCCTTAGGCATGAAAGCCAGTTCGGTGACTTTGGGCCAATCACCAGGAGACGGTGAGTTCTAGTCCCACCTTAGGCATGAAAGCTGGCTGGGTGACTTTGGACCAATCACCAGGAGACGGTGAGTTCTAGTCATGCTTTAGGTGTGAAAGCCGACGGGATAATTTTGTGCCAATCATTCTCTTTCAGCTCAACTCACCTCTCACAAGTATTGTGGGGAAAACAGGAGGAGGAAAGAGCATTAGGTATGTTCATCAACTTAAGTTATTGATAAATAATCAATAAAGGTGAGATATAAATAAAATAAAGGCATAAATGAAGGAAGGCTGCAAAACACCCTACGGAGGACAAAAGATACGTGGGTGGTAATCCATCTTGTCGCCGAAGAAATTCACAAACTGGGTCCCGTTGTAGAAGTAGCCAGCCGGAAGTGGATCGAGGTGCCTTTTTACCTGGAATTCAGAGAGAGAAATATTGCTAAGGTGGGGGGGGGGGGGCACCCATCAAACACCCTCCCACTGCAAGTCCCTAAATGTGTATTTTAAAAATTTTAAAATTTGCATAATTTTAATAGCCTGTTTCCCCGAAAATAAGACCCAACTGGAAAATAAGATTTTTCAGGATGCTCGTGATATAAACCCTACTCCAAAAATAACCCCGTTAAGATCATCCGTCAGACGGAGGCGTTTAGTATTGTATTCCTCCCCCGCCAAATAAGACCTAACTGGAAAAATAAGCCCTAATGCATTTTTTAGAGCAAAAATTAACATATGGAAATATGGTATTTTAATATATTTTAATTATTTTTCTATTTGTTCTACAGCCAGTAAGCAGCCCAGAGTTGCCTTATAACCTTGATGGCGAACCTATGGCACGGGTGCGCCAGCCAGCTGATACATGCGCCAGCCAGCTGATTTTCAGGCCTTCAGGGCCCACCAGAAGTCAGGAAACACACTGTTTCTGGCCTCCGGAGGGCCTCTTGGGGTGTGGAAGGCCATTTTTGCCCTCCCCAGGCTCCTAGAAAGGCTCTGGAGCCTGGGGAGAGCAAAAAATGAGCCTACCGGGCCCACCGGTATGTGGCAAAAGCAGGGGGGAACACGGGGGGGGGGGGACATAGAATTATGGATGTGGGCACGCGTGTCTGTGACCCCACTGTGATCCCCCGGCTTTTGGCACGCGATGGCATAAAGGTTAGCCATCACTGCCTTATAGGGAAGATAGCCGGCATAAAAACCTTAATAAATAAAAATGTAAATAAATTAGGATCACAGGTGAAGCAAGCTTGTCTAGAAATGGAGTCTTGTGACTCCAACAACACACACACAAACAGTCCCTTAGTACTAGCCCCAGCAGAAGAGGCCGAGTAGAGGTAGTCCTTGACTTACGGCCAAAATTGAGCCCATAATTTCTGTTGCTAAGTGTAAGCATTTGTTAAAAGTGCGTTTCGTCCCATTTTACGACCTTTCCAGCCACAGTTGTTAAGGGAACACTGCAGTTGGTTGGTTAATAACTCCATTGTTATGTGAATCTGGCATCGACCTCGATTTTGCTTGTCAGAAGGTCACAAAACATTGGGATTACGTGATCCCGGGACACTGGAATTGTCATAAAGATGAGAATTTTGATCACAAGACCATGGGGATGCTGCAAGGGTCGTAAGCGTGAGAGACGGTCGTAAGTCACTTTTTTCAGTGCCCTTGTAACTTTGAACGGTCGCGGAGTTGTAAGTCGAAGACTACCTGTACACAACTCTTAGAAACAGATTAACAGAGTTGGGAGGGACCTTGTAGGTCACTCGGAGGAAAAGCATGTGCAAACTATCTATGTTCAGCAAAGGGAGGGACAGCATTCTGCCTTTTTCGTTTAGCAGATTAAATTAAATAATAAATAAAGATGGAAGGGACAAGGGTAGACAAAACACAGCCGATCCACGGAGTCGTGACTCCAGTTGAGATGAAGACATCTCGTCTTCCTTATGTCCTTGATCTGCTTTTATCAACTTTATATTCCAAAGCACCAGAAGGCAGGACAAGGAACAACGGATGGAAATTAACCAAGGAGAGAAGCAACCTGGAATGAAGGGGAAACTTCCTAGCAGGGAGGACAATTAATCCATGGAACAGCTTGCCACCAGAAGTTGTGGGTGCTCTGTGACTGGAGGTTTTCAAGAAGAGACTGGACAGCCACTTGTCTCAAATTGTACAGGGTCCCCTCCAGCTCTATTCTGATGGATGGATGGATCCTTTTTGCTCGGCTCCGCTTACTCGGCTGCTCCTACCCAGAAGCTGTTTTGCTCACTTACGTGAATGTTCTTGATCTCCTGGGATGTCAACATACCCCGAGTCTTCAAAGCTTTTCGTTGTGGTTTCTGTGTTTGGGTGAGAGAAAGGAAAAGACAGTTTAGCTTAGTTTAGCTGAGGTGGCGCAGTGGTTAGAGTGCTGTACTGCAGCTACTTCAGCGGACTGCTAGTTCAGCAGATCAGCGGATCAAATCTCACCGGCTCACGGTTGACTCAGCCTTCCATCCTTCCGAGGTGGGTAAAATGAGGACCCAGATTGTTGGGAGCAAGAGGCTGACTTTGTAAACCACTTTGAAAGGGCTGTAAAGCACTGTGAAGCGGTATATAAGTCTTAAGGGCTGTTGTTATTCCTTCCTTCCTTCCTTCCTTCCTTCCTTCCCTCCCGCCCTCTCTCCCTCCTCTCTTAATTCCCTTTCTCATTCTCCTTTCTTGTGTCTAGAAGTGATTAGAATGCAGTATTACAGCTTAAGTCTGCTGACTGCCAGCAGTTCGATCCTGACTAGCTCAAGGTTGACTTAGCCTTCCATTCTTCCGAGGTGGGTAAAATGAGGGCCCAGATTGTTGGGGACAAAATGCTATTCAGTATACTGTCGATTGTTGTAAGCCGCCCAGAGTCCTCAGAGAGTGGGCAGCATAGAAATATGATTAATAAAATAATAATAATAAATTTAAAACCCAAATGAAAAAATTTTAAAAAACCACAAAAAAACCAGAGTCGGATAAATGTAGGGTATAATTTGAGAACGATTGTTTGGTTTGAACAACTTAAACCATCCTCCACCAAACAAACCATCATCCCCCAAATGGATGCTCAGTGGTCCCAGCTGTTTCTGCTCTTGGAATAATGACCCATGATATGTGGACGGCAAGAGGACGAATTTTTGAGAAGAAAAATTTAGAATGTTCACAAGGCACAAACATGAAATTCAACAAGGACACAGGTGGTCCTCAAGTTATAACCATTCATTTAGTGACCGTTTCAAGTTACAATGGCCCTGAAAGGCAGGACAAGAAGCAACAGATGGAAACCAGCCTAGAACTAAGGAGAAATTTCTTGATTGGGAGAACAATTACAGGTAGTCCTCGACTTACGGCAGCTCATTTAGTGACTGTCTGAAGATACAACGGCACTGAAAAAAAGTGACTTATGAACGTTTTTCACTCCGACGACCGTTGGACCATTTCTATGGTCACGTGATCAAAATATGGACGCTTAGCAACTGACTCGTATTTATGATGGTCGCAGTGTCCCGGGGTGTGTGTTATGTGATCCCCTTTTACGACCTTCTGACAAGCAAAGTCATTGGGGAATGACTTCAGATTCACTTAATAACCGTGTTACTCACTTAACAACTGCAGTGATTCATTTAGTAACTGTGCTTTAAACCATATTTTATTCTAATTTCATTTTAAATTGTATTTCAGTCCAGTTTCATTTTAAATCGTATTTTATTCCAGTTCCATTTTAAATTGTTTTTATCAGATTTTAGTAATAATTTGTGTCTGGAACTCGGCACTTTGATATGGCCCAAGGGCTAATCAATAAAATAAACTCAACCAAACTCAATTGCGACAAGAAAAGTTGTAAAATGGGGCAAAACTCAACCAAATGCCTCACTTAGCGACATAAATTTTGGGCACAGCTGTGGTTGTTAAAAAAGTCGAGAACTTTTCGGCGTTGTATGCTAGCTAAAGTAGCTTTGTGCCTAGCTTGAAGTCACCTGGAGTGTTGGCAAGCCACCGGATGTGACCCTGATATTCGAGGTCGACAGCATTCCAACCACTATTTTACTGGGGGGACGTAACACGAGGACTGTGACCACCAAATATTCAGACTCAAATCTCAAAAGCTGCCGTGGAAACTTGGACGGCAATTATCTCAGAGAAGACTGTGAGACTGAGATAGCGTGGTGCCAGGAGTGGGCAGCTTCTCATCCAGTTATGTTTAATTGAATATCTGATCTAGCACAAGGCTTTCAGCTTTGATCTTTTAAACCTGGAGGCCGTTCAACTGGATTTGACCCAATTACGGCAGGTGCCAATACTGAAAATATAAACAGGGGCCGGTTGATCCTCCTAACCGTAACGTCTTGCAAACCTGACATCGTATTGGGAGGGAATGTCACCCCTCTCAAAAATGTTCTCTGGATCCCTGCCTGAAATTCAGCATCTCGAGGACAGTAATTAAGATCTAGATATCCGGCCATAGGCTTAGCCACTCTATTAACTGCTCATATATGATTTAATTTTATTCACAATTTTTATGCACTGCGAGGGCTGTTTTTTTTCTTAAATGGCTCATTGCTGTTTGCCGTGTTTTATAATTCGATACACATTTCATATGCTGGTTTTTTTGTGTTAATTTTTTACATTTCAATATGCTTTTCATGTGCTCTGGTGTGCAATGGGTGGAAACAAATCAAGGAGAGAAGCAACTTAGAACTTAGAAGAAATTCCCTGAAAGTAAGAACAATTTATCAGTGGAACAACTTGCCTGCAGAAGTTGTGAATGCTCCAACACTGGAAGTTTTTAAGAAGAGATTGGATAACCATTTGTCTGAAGTGGTTTAGGGTTATTCTATTCTGTTCTGTTCTGTTCTGTTCTGTTCTGTTCTGTTCTGTTCTGCTCTGCTCTGCTCTACTCTACTCTGTTCCAATTATACACATTTCATATGCTGTTTTTTGTTAGGTTTTTATGCATTAATGCTGTATTTTGTTATAGGGGTTTCATTGCCAACTGCGTATCATCCAGGATTGTGGTTAGCTTAAACCAACTAACGTCCTCTGTTGAAGAATTCATATCGTGAGAAGAGGAAGAAAAATGTTTTATAAATGACAATCTAGAGACCGATGCATTTGACAGCCTGATACATTTTTAAATGATTTGGCACATATATCAAAGAGCCAGAAATCAAGCATTGCATCTGATGAAATGTCCTGGAGATCGATTTCTATGCGATGTTCAAAACCGATACGCATTAATTATGTGAATCACAGATGAGGATTGTGAGGCGGTTTATGAATTTTAAGATGCTTTTTAAATGTCAAGCTTCCGAAAAATCTCTTTAATGTGCGAAACTGGATGGCTACATAGCTAGACTGTGTGGGTTTGCATTTTAAGATATGTGTGTGTGCGCGCGCACAGAAATGCAGATAAGGGACTTTCTGCTTTGCCCCTTTACTTATAAGAACTATGCCCGTTTTCAATCCTTAATACAATCTAATATATGAAATATTTCTGCACTTCAATGTCTATTCTCCAAAGCAACATAGCAGGAGGAGAAGCAATGGATGGAAACTAATCAAGGAGATGGAGGTAGGAGAGGAAGGTGCGAAGACTTCGATTCATGCCTGGGAGAAGAATCTCGGTTATTCAATAGAGCCTGAGAGGTAGAACGAAATCTGGACTAAGAATTTGAAACTAACCCGGTCAATAGGATATAAAGAAAATATATATAAAATGGCATTTGCCGTCAGTCAGACTTGCCAAAATGTTCCCTGGAAAATCCTCGTCTGGACTACTGTAATGCTCTCTACATGGGGCTCCCCTTGAGGACCACCCAGAGGCTCCAACTGGTCCAGAATGTGGCCGCGCGGGTGATTATGGGGGCAACCTGGCGCTCCCATGTGACACCTCTCCTGCGTGAGTTGCACTGGCTCCCAGTGCTCTTCCGGGTGCACTTCAAGGTATTGGTTCTCATCTTTAAAGTGCTCCATGGCTTAGGGCCTGGGTATTTACGAGACCACCTTCTGCCACCGATAACCTCCCACCGGCCAATAGGCTCCCACAGAGAGGGTCTCCTCAGGGTACCGTCGGTCAAGCAATGTTGACTGGCGACCCCCAGGGGGAGAGCCTTCTCTGTGGGGGCTCCCGCCCTCTGGAACAAGCTACCCCCAGGGGTACAACTAATCCCAGACCTCCGGACTTTCCATAAGGCCCTGAAGACTTTTCTATTTCAGCAAGCCGGGCTGGCTTAAAAAGATTTTAATGGGTTAATTTTAGTGAGGGGTTTTAAATTTGGGGAAGCCAAAATGGATTTAATTGTGTTTTAACTTTCATACTGCTTGTATTTTAAATTATGGCTGTTCACCGCCCTGAGTCCGTTAAGAGAAGGGCGGTATACAAATTTAATAAATGAAATGAAATGAAATGAAATGTTGGAAATGTGGCATTAAAGAAGGTACATATTTTCACCAATGGTGGACCTGTAGAGAGGCAATGAAATTTTGGAAAAATATACAGAAGTGGCTTAATGAGATGTTGGGGCAGTGCATACAACTGTGTCCTGAGGTATTTTCCTTTGTTCTGTTGACTCTGAAGGGACTCTGTGCCAAGTTTGGCCTTGTTCTGCTTTTGGAAACTATATATCCCCAAACTTTTCTTGGTTTTGATGTGACAGGCTGTGCAGTTAGGCCCAGAACCAGGGGTGAAATGTAAAATTTGTTACTATCGGTTCTGTGGGCGTGGCTTAGTGGGGGTGGTGGTAATATGACTGAGTGGGCGTGGCCAACTTTTTTTTTTTTTTACTTTTAAAAGCATTTTTGTAACAACCTCTTCAGTGGAAGAGGTTGTAAAAAAATACTTTTAAAAGCCTCTGACGATCCCAGCTGACTTGCCTGATCGGCAGAGGCTTTTTTTCCTTTTAAAAACATTTTTTTCTACAACCTCTTCGGCCAAAGAGGTTGCAGAAAAAAATGCTTTTAAAAGCCTCTGACGATCCCAGTTGAGCCGTGCGATCATCAGAGGCTTTTTTTTTTTTTTTTTTACTTTTATAAGCATTTTTTCGGCTGAAGAGGTTGTAGAAAAAATGCTTTTAAAAATTAAAAAAAAAAAAAGCCTCTGATGATTGCGCGGCTCAACTGGGCATGGGGGGTGGAGGGGGGCAGAGATTTTTTCTACCACTTCGCTGAATCACCCGCAATAGCTAACAGATCGGGCGATTCCAGTCTGAACCGGGAGCATTTCACCCCTGCCCAGAACCAATCTCACTAACTAGTAATTATCCAAGCATTTCTACTTGGTTATATATATATATATATATATATATCAAAGAAAACTTGGAAGGCCACATTGAAAGAATTCCAGCTACTGCTGTGTTTGAAAAGCAAACCCTATTTATAAAATTTGATCTTCTTCAGACCTTTTTCTGCTTTTTATTTTCCCCCTCCTCTGGTCCATCCTACGGAACTGGTTGCTCGGCCCTTTTTCTGCAGAAAGCCTCTCTTCCCATCTGTCCCTTATCTCTGCAAAGGTCGGATCTGCTGTCTAGTTGGTGGTTTTGTGACTCGGTGAGAACTTAACTCTCCGTGACTTTCGCCTGCCACCGGGCACCCGGTCGTCGGGAGAACCGAGATTAGCTCACCCCGACAGATGTCTCAAAGCCCACAAGAAAAGCAGAAGGGCACCAGGGTTTGGTGACGGCGGGAAAAGTTGAAGTCGCCGCGCCTCTGTTGTTGCTCTTCTCGAGATGAGGAGCGCATGCAAATTATCTTTATGTAACAGGTTTCTCTTGAGCCACGTTTGCAAATAAAATCCAGAATCCTTAAGCCGGGTAAGATCGCTTATCAAAGTCAGTTTGCAATGACAGCAGTTGTATCAAAGCAGATGTTCCAGTCAGGAGCTCCGACATTGAAAATCAGTCCGCGCTCCAATTTCATAACCTAATGCAGGGATGGCTAACCCTTTTAACATCGCGTACCAGGAGCAGGGGGGGAGGAGTTCGCACGCGTGAGTGCCCATACCCATAATTCTATGTTCCCTGTCCCCGCGCTTGTGTGTGCCCCCTCCCCGCTCCCCCTGCTCCTGGCACGCGATGGCATGGTAGGCCCATTTTTTGCTCTCCCCAGCCTCCAGAGCCTTTCTAGGAGTCTGGGGAGGGCGAAAACGGCCTTCCCCACCATCTGGAGGCCCTCCGGAGGCTGGAAACAGCCCGTTTGCTTCCGGTGGGGCCAGAAGGCCCATTTTTTTGATCTCTCAAGCCTTTCTAGGAGTCTGGGGAGGGCAAAAACGGCCTCCCCCCGCCCCCCAGAGGCCAAAAACGGCCCGTTTACCAACTTCCAGTCCCACTGGAATTTGGCAAACGGGCTGTTTCTGGGCTCTGGAGTGCCTCCGGGCGGGTGGGGGGGAGCGTTTTAGCCCTCTCCAGATTCCTAGAAAGGCTCTGGAGGTTGGGGAGAAAAAAAACTGGGTCTCCCCCCCCCACCCTCAAGGTGCTCCGGAGGCAGGAAACAGCCTGTTTCTTTACTTCTGGTGGGCACAGAAGGCCCAAAAATCAGCTGGCCAGCGCACACATGCGTACTGGAGCTGAGCTCATGTGCCCACCGATATAGCTACACGTGCCACTTCACTTAGACATGAATCTGCCTTGGAAGAGAGCTTGGAAACTTCAGCTGAGGGCAAATATCTAGCAAGAGCACTGAGATGGCATGTTCATCGTTCTGTAGTTCATACAGAATTTAAGTTCTTTATGTTCCATACATATGTTCATACGTACATGCATGAATAAAGTTCATACATACTTTATGTTTATACGCAGTTCATACATACATCATGTTCATAGATATTTTATAAAGCCTTAGTAAGGCCGTACTTGGAATAAAGGTAAAGGTAAAGGTTCCCCTCGCACATATGCGCTAGTCGTTCCCGACTCTAGGGGGCGGTGCTCCTCTCCGTTTCAAAGCCGAAGAGCCAGCGCTGTCCGAAGACATCTCCTTGGTCATGTGGCCAGCGTGACTCAACGCCAAAGGCGCACGGAACACTGTTACCTTCCCACCAAAGCTGGTCCCTATTTTTCTACTTGCATTTTTTATGTGCTTTCGAACTACTAGGTTGGCAGAAGCTGGGACAAGTCACGGGAGCTCACCCTGTTATGCAGCACCAGGGATTCGAACCGCTGAACTGCCGACCTTTCGATCGACAAGCTCAGCGTCTTAGCCACTGAGCCACCGCGTCCCTTTGAAATTCATAACAATGCATTTTTTCGCAATGTGGGCATCCCATCTCAATTGTGGTTTTGAGACGAGGACTACGTGTACACTGAGTCCTCGACTTACAACAGTTCACTTAGTGACCGAAGTCACCACAGCACTGAAAAAAGTGACCATATGACCATTTTTCACACTTACGCCCATTGCAGCAAGGGTCACGTGATTTACATTTGGCTGCTTGACAAATGACTCATATTTATGATGATCATGTGATCCCCTTTCGCGACCTTCTTTCAAGCAAATTCAAAGGGGGAACCCGGATTCACTTAACAACCGGGTTACTAGTTTAACAACTTCGGGTGATTCACTTAACGAACGTGGCAAGAAAAGTCGTAAAAGGGGGCAAAACTCACTTAAACCAATTTCTCACTTAGCAGACAAAAATGTTGGGCTCAATTGTGGTCATAAGTTGAGGACTACTTGTAGTTTCCCTTCCCTCCCCCCCAAGGAATCCGGCAGAGAGGCTCACCTGTTTGGCCGTTTGCCTCAGCCAGTCTTTGATGTCGTCTTCTTTGAGGGAGCATCCCACAAACACCAGGAAGCATTCCTGAGATCCAGAGTAGTCCCGGTTCTCGGTTTTGGAATCAGGAGGGGAGGGGAGGGGCCCCTCCTGGACAGGTACCAGGTTTAAGGTGTTGGAAGATGCGTGGTGACATACTTCAACCATCCGGTCAGAATCTGTGTCAAAGAAACGACAAAAGGGGAGAGGGGGGGTTATTAATGGAGTGAGGGATGGGTGGGTCCTGAGGTGCTCTCAGGTGTAAGACCCCAGACTCAGTAGCCATAAAGGTCCCTTCGGCCAAGGTTGAGTGAGGCTTCCATCTCTTCTTAATACTAAGAAAAATAAATACCAACCGTGACCAACAATTATTATGGCTGGACAACTGTTTCTCTGAAATGGTATATGGAAACGGTGCCCCACCTTACCACTTTGGCGGCCCAGTACGGGGAGGGGGGGGGCTGTGAGTGGCAGGCGTACATGCATGCTCCCAGCTCCACTGGTGTGAGCAGAGGGCGCGTGAGCCCTCCGCTCGAACAAATGGAGCTTTGCACGTGACATGAGGGCACTTGTGAGCTTGACCGTTGAGGTTGAGGCTAAACAGTTACCTGAAAACTTGACTTTCCCAAAAATGTGGTATATGTTTCCAGAGAACGGACTCGATTTGTTAGAGGACTTCAAAGCTGTTTGAAAAGACAATATCGTGGTTAGGGCAGCGTTTCTTAACTTTGGCAACTTTAAGAAGGGTGGACTTCGACTCCCAGAATTCCCAGACAGCCATGTTGACTGGGGGATGCTGGGAGCTGAAGTCCACCCATTTTCGTGTATTTCTAATTACGGCTTCAACACAGCTGAGCTGAATTATCAAACTGGATCACAATTAGAAGTTTAACTTCTAATGGCACCTTAAGAAAGGTGGATTGCCATTTTTTCCCCCCTCAAAGAAGGGGGTAAGGCAGGGGCCAAAAAAACAAGATGGCGTCTACAAGGATTTGATCAAGAAGCTGGCCCCTTGGGATCTGCCTAGGTGGCTGAAGGGGAATAAGGAACATTTAACATCGTTTTGGGTTTTTGCAAAATCTTATATGGAGAATTTGATCTCCTTCCAATTCAGTGTTTCCCAACCTAGCATAAATGACCTTTGCGATTGTATTATAAGCAACTGCGGTCTTTTTGCTGATGATGTAAAAATATTTAACACCACAGACAATACTGCTACCCTTCAAAAAAGACCTTGATTTTGTGTCGGGATGGTCAAACAATTGGCAACTCCCAGTCTCAACCAACAAATGCTCTGTCTTACACATTGGCAAAAGGAATCAGAACGCAAAATACAAGCTGAGTGGACATGACCTTGTAGATGACCCTCACTCTGTCAAGGACCTTGGAGTACTCGTATCAAATGATCTAACTGCCAAAGCCCACTGTAACAACATCGCCAAAAAGGCACTAAGAGTTGTAAACCTAATCTTGCATAGCTTCTTCTCCGGTAATATTACACTACTAACCAGAGCATACAAAACATTTGCTAGACCAATTCTTGGATACAGCTCATCTCTCTGGAACCTGCACTGCATATCGGACATTTATACAATTGAGCGTGTCCAGAAATATTTCACAAGAAGAGTCCTCCACTCCTCTGTTCGCAACAAAATACCTTATGCCACCAGACTTGAAATTCTGGGGTTAGAAAATTTAGAACTACGCCACCTTCGGTCTGACCTAAGCGTAGTGCATAAAATTATCTGCCACAATGTCCTTCCTGTCAATGACTACTTCAGCTTCAACCAGAACAATACACAAGCACAAAATAGATGCAAACTTAAAGTGAACCACTCCAAACTTGATTGCAGAAAATACGACTTCAGTAACAGAGTGGTCAATGCCTGGAATGCACTTCGTGACTCTGTAGTTTCTTCCCCAAACCCCCAAAACTTTAACCTAAGACTGTCTACTATTGACCTCACCCCATTCCTAAGAGGTCTGTAAAGGGCGTGCATAAGAGCACCATTATGCCTACCATCCCTATCCTTATGTTTCCTCTATTTCTCTCTATTTTATATATCCAGTCTATGTTTATACTTACGACCTAATACGTTCTTGACAAATAAAAAAATAAAAAAAATAACCTTGGGGACTTTAAGAAGGCTGGACTTCAACTCCCAGAATCCAATGGGAGTTGAAGTCCAGCCTTCTTAAAGTCATCAAGATTGAGAAACACTGAATTAGAGAAATACAGCTGAATATGCACATTTTACCCCCAAATACCTCTGCATGAGATAAAAAATTATACCCTGGTGAAGACTTATACATAAGGATTATAAGGATTTATAAAGTTGAGGAAAAATTTGTTGAGGGAAATTTGTTGAGGGAAAAAGTTGCTTCAAAAAGAAAAACCATTTTCTTTTTTTAAAAAGAAGCGTTCTAGGATCGGATACACCAATGTGAAAACGACAACATTACTCAGGAGTTTTTAAACTAGAAAAATTACAGTAAAATATACTTCATCTGAAGTTTACCGAGGCTGCCTCTTCTGATAGAGTTTCAGCCATATATTCTTGTTAGCCATTCCAGAGGGGAAAAAAATGCACACACATTAAGACTCCATGTCGCTGGAAAAAAAAAAAAGATAATTTACCTTTACATTTGGCTGCAAAGCGCATTTTCTCCAAAGGGCGGTTAAACCACACACAAATTTGGACCATGGGGGGGAAGACAGAACCGGCTCTAAATTTCCCATCAAACCTGAAAGAGGGGGGAAAAATATAAGCTATTTAAAAGGAAAATATTCACACTTAATAACGAATTGCTTTTTGAAAACCAGGCAAATTGAATTAAAGGCTGATTTTACATTTTTGAGCATTTTGAGCATGCTTCCCAAGGAGAGACACAGATGAAGAAGAGATAATAACTCTGTAGTCGCAGAAAATATCTTTTGTCCGGAGTTGTCTGCTTTGAGCTTGGCATGCATGTGAAAAAAAGCATTAAATAATATTCTACAACAGGTGATGATACAAGTAGTCCTCGACTTAGGACCGCAACTGAGCCTAAAATTTCCATCGCTAAGCAAAACAGTTGTTAAATGAGCTTTGCCCCATGTTACAAGCTTTCTAACTACGGTTGTTAAGCAAACCGCTGAAATTGTTAAGTGAATCATGAGGTCGTTAAGCGAATCTGGCTCCCCCCACTGACAATCTGGGAAGGTTACAAATCTGGGAAGGTGATCATATGACCCCGGGACATTGCAACTGTCGCAAGTACATGCCAGTTGCCTCACGCCTGAATTTCGATCACGTGACCGTGGGAATTCTCTGATGGCCGTAAGTGCGAGGACCGATCAAAAGGGACATTTCCAGTGTTGTTGTAGTTTTGAATGGGTCACTAAATGAATAATTCTAAGTCGAGACTACCTATACTTCTGCCTGGTTTGGTCGCAACTTGAGAACAGCCCCTAATTTAGGCTGCCACAGCAAGTTTTTATTTTTCTTGAAATAAAAAACGGTTAAGGAACATATGTGCACCTCAAAACAGAACAGGCCCAAAAAATTGCAACTTCATGCGATCATCTAAACAGTGTGAGAAGGGTTCCAGATGTGCTGGCCTGCAGCTGAAAGGGCTGGGCCGCGGGAAGGAGATTAAGTTTAGGAAATAGCGGAGAAGAAACATTCCTAAAACTTTTTATCCAAAAGGGATAAGGCTCTGTTTACCTTAATAAAAGTGCATTCTGGGAAGCCTGACATGCAATAAGATATCAGCACTAATTAAAGGCGAGGAGAATTAATGGCAATTAAGTAGGGGATAGAAATCCTCTTAAATCAATTAAACTGTATTTTTTGGAGTATAAGACGCACCTTTTCGCCCCCAAAAAAGAGGCTGAAAATCTGGGTGCGTCTTATACTCCGAATGTAGCCCCCCCGCCCAGCTTTTCAAACGGCGGTTTCAGAGCTTCAGAAAAAAAAGCCCCCAAACAGAGCTTCAGAAAACAAGCCCCCAAACAGAACTTCGGAAAAGCCGCCAAACAGAGCTTCGGAAAAAAAGCCTCCAAACAGAGCTTCAGAAAAAAGCCCTCCAAACAGAGCTTCAGGAAAAAAACCTCCAAACAGAGCTTCGGAAAAAAACCCTCCAAACAGAGCTTCGGAAAAGAAGCCTCCAAACAGAGCTTCGGAAAAGAAGCCTCCAAACAGAGCTTCAGAAAAGAAGCCCCCAAACAGAGCTTCAGAAAAGAAGCCCCCAAACAGAGCTTCAGGAAAAAAGCCCCCAAACAGAGCTTCAGAAAAAAAGCCTCCAAACAGAGCTTCGGAAAAGAAGCCTCCAAACAGAGCTTCGGAAAAGAAGCCTCCAAACAGAGCTTCGGAAAAGAAGCCCCCAAACAGAGCTTCGGAAAAGAAGCCCCCAAACAGAGCTTCGGAAAAAAAAGCCCCCAAACAGAGCTTCGGAAAAAAAGCCCCCAAACAGAGCTTCGGAAAAAAAGCCTCCAAACAGAGCTTCAGAAAAAAAGCCTCCAAACAGAGCTTCGGAATAAAAGCCTCCAAACAGAGCTTCGGAAAAGAAGCCTCCAAACAGAGCTTCGGAAAAGAAGCCCCCAAACAGAGCTTCGGAAAAGAACCCCCCAAATAGAGCTTCGGAAAAAAAGCCCCCAAACAGAGCTTCAGAAAAGAAGCCCCCAAAGAGAGTTTCAGAAAAGAAGCCCCCAAACAGAGCTTCAGAAAAAAAAAGCCCCCAAACAGAGCTTCAGAAAAGAAGCCCCCAAAGAGAGTTTCAGAAAAGAAGCCCCCAAACAGAGCTTCAGAAAAAAAAAGCCCCCAAACAGAGCTTCAGAAAAGAAGCCCCCAAAGAGAGTTTCAGAAAAGAAGCCCCCAAACAGAGCTTCAGAAAAAAAAAGCCCCCAAACAGAGCTTCAGAAAAGAAGCCCCCAAAGAGAGTTTCAGAAAAGAAGCCCCCAAACAGAGCTTCAGAAAAAAAAAGCCCCCAAACAGAGCTTCAGAAAAGAAGCCCCCAAACAGAGCTTCAGAGGCTTTTTTTCTGAAGCTGTTTCGGAGGCTTTCAGAGGCAGGAAAAAAAAAAAAAGCAAAAAAAAAAAAAAAGCAAGGCACAGCGCTCACAACCAAGGAATCTGCTGCTAAAATTCACCTCTGGAAACAGCTGATTGGGGGTATTCCGGGAGACCGATCCACCTGCCAATCAGCTTTTTTCTTATTTTCCTCCCCAAAAACTAAGGTGCGTCTTATACTCCAAAAAATACGGTACATGACTGTACTTCAGGTAATTTGCAGTCACATTGCATTTACAGAGATTTGCAGCCTCCCACATTTTATGGCTGTAAAAACCGTCCCAAAGCAAAGCGTCGGTTTGCTTAACGACGGGGGCATTTGCTTAATGACTGCAGTGTCACTTAACAAATGTGACCAAAATTTCTGTTGTTAAATGAGACATTAGTTAGGTGAGTTTTGCCCCACCCATTTTATATCATGGTTTCTTGCCACGGTTGTTAAATGAATCACTGCAATCGTTTTAAGTTATTAACCCAGTCGTTAAGTGAATTTGGCTTCCCCATGGACTTTGCTTGTCAGAAGGACGCAAAAGGGGACATGTGACCCTGGGACATTGCAACATCATAAATATGAATCAATTGCCAAGCATCTGAATTTTGGTCATGTGACCATGGGGATGCTGCAAAGGTCATAACTCTGAGAAACAGTCGTAAGCTGGTTTTTTTCAGTGCTGTTGTAATTTTGAACGGTCATTAAATGAACTGTTCGTAAAAGTGGTGCGGTGGCCTAGAGGTGGAGCTCTCGCCTCACAATCAGGAGGCTGTGAGCTCAATCCTAGGTAGAGGCAAATATTTCTCTCTCTGGGCACGAGGAGAATATATATCTGCTGAACAAAACTCCGCACTGGCAACAGGAAAGACAACTGGCCAGTCAACACTCAGTTCCATTCGGTTGCCCAGACTCCACCCCGCAAGAGGTTATGGGGTCATCAAATGATGATGATGATGAACTGTTCTTTAGCCAAAGACTCCCTGTACTTGTAAACGCATAATAAAAGACACCGTCTCAAACGTTTTGCCGAATGGAGATACTTGCCAGCCGGGGTACATTAAATAGCGAGTTGCCAACATTTGGGGGTCGGAAAAGCTGTTTTCTGAGAGAATTAGCTCGATGTCCTCATTCCTAGCGGGAGAGAATCAAAATGTTATGGACTTATTAATATTTAGTGAGATTTTGTTTTCACAGGGCCTTAAAGAGGCCTTTCTAGAACTTGATCTCTCTAGATGTGTTCAGGGCTGAGGTTTCCAATTGTCCAATCGGCATCCCAACTTCAAAGACTGTATTATGTTATGTGTCAAAGCCCCAGTGGGCTTTACATAATTTTGTCAGAGTTCGTTGCAAAAATCAAATCCAGAAGGCACACACAGGCAGACTGATTCAGCTGGATTCATTAACTTCTTTATATACATAATAACAGATGAAGTATTTACAATACAAATAGTTGATTCTTCAACGTGGTAAAAGTTACAGACAGAACACAAGGCAGGAGAGAACAGTTAGTTTCATTTCAGCAGAGCAGATCAGTAGACAAGTTCACTCACGCACACACACACACTGGTTTCAGTTTCAGTTCTCTGCACAGACTCAGAAGCTGCAGACTAAGACACGGCCTGGCTCCAGTCTGCCTCAGCTCCCAGTTGGCTGACTTAGTTGCTATGCCTATTCATTGGCTGTCCTTGTAACCATGTCTCTGCCAGTTCATGAATAATCCGACAAATTTAACAACTGGTTCGCCTAGTGCAGAACCAAAAATGTGAGGCATATGCGCCCTCCACATTTGTGTGCGGCTTCAAACACACGGTAATTTCATGCACATGGCTTTCGGCACACCTTCTCAGGCACCCACAGTGAGTAGAGCAGGCGAAGCGTGGGAACTCAGCTGGGCTACGTGGGTGGGGCTAGCGAGCCAGAGAGTGAGATATATAGGATGGGATAGCACTGGAGCAGGTGGGTAGGCTCAGCTGGTGGTCGGAACAACTGAATTGGGCGAACCGGCCCGAGCCGATAGCAGTCCACCTCTGCCCAGAAGTGACATCAGGTAAAGAAAAACTGATTCCAAACTCTAAAGCTTTATGGAAAAGTTCATTCTCTCTTTCTTTGAGTCCAGGCTATGAGACATGTTTTATCTTGTCCTGGTTTACAATGCTTATTTATTTATTTATGACATTTATATGCCGTCCTGCCTCACTGATCAATTAATAAAAAGATAACTATGAAAGTCATTAGATATGGCAGAGTGTTCAGAACAATCGTAACAAGTAAACTACTTCTAACATTGGGGATAAAAAGAGCCATTGATCAGATTAGGGCATCAGGCTAGAAAACAGGAGACGGTGAGTTCTAGTTCTGCTTAAGGCATGAAGGCCAGCTGGGTGACTTTGGGCCAATCACCAGGAGACGGTGAGTTCTAGTTCTGCCAAAGGCATGAAAGCCAGCTGGGTGACTTTGGGCCAATCACCAGGAGGTGGTGAGTTCTAGTTCTGCCTAAGGCATGAAATCCAGCTGGGTGACTTTGGGCCAATCACCGGGAGACGGTGAGTTCTAGTTCTGCCTTAGGCATGAAAGCCAGCTGGGTGACTTTGGGCCAATCACCAGGAGACGGTGAGTTCTAGTCCTGCCTTATGTCTGAAAGGCAGCTGGCTGATCTTAGCCCAATCCAGCCCTCTCAGCCTAACCTACCTAACAGAGTTGTTGTGTGAGAAAGTAGGATGAGGAAACTGCTGGCTATGTTTGCCACCTTGAATTATTTATAAAAATAATAAAGGTGGGATACAAATAAAGAGAGATAGATAGGTAGGTAGGTAGGTAGGTAGGTAGGTAGATAGATAGATAGATAGATAGATAGATAGATAGATAGATAGATAGATAGATAGATAGATATATTCTTAACAGCTGACCTTTTTCCAGGGAAAATGCAGCCGGGACTAAGCCACATGCTATTTCTCAAGCTTTTATCATTTTGTGGACTTTTAAAATGCTTTATGGATTACCGAGTGACGATGCCGTTTTCTGCCAGGATAAAAGAAACGGAAGAGTTGGCAGCTCGGATGAGTTTCTGCAGCTGGACAAGGAGTGGGCTTCTCTGCTCGGTTGTATGGCTTGTGAACACCACGTTACTCACTAAACCTGCCAAGGAAAAAAAGACCCTCAATTCAAGGACCAGAATTCTTTGGAGCTTCAGAATGCCATTTTGTAAAGCAGAGATGGGGAACGATGGCCCCTTTATGACTAGGGGACTTCAACTCCCAGAATTCCTCAGGTAGCCATGCTGGGTGGGGAATTCTGGGAGTTGAAGCCCAAAGGTCATAAAAAGGGGCACTGTTGCCCACCTATCACCCACTTGCTGGCTCAGGAATTCTGCGAGTTGAAGTCCACAAGTTTTAAACTCAAAGGTGCTTTTTTTCCCCAAGAGGCCATCGGAAATTTCTTGTTTTTCTTTTGAAGATGTTTCACTTCTCATCCAAGAAGCTTCTTCAGTTCTGACTGGGATGGTGAGGAGTGGAAAGATCCAGTCAGAGCTGAAGAAGCTTTCTGGATGAGAAGCGAAACATCTTCAAGAAAAAACAAGAAATTCTGGTTGCCTCTGGAAAAAAAAAAGGGGGGGGGGAAGCACCTTTGGGACCGTGGCCTTGATGGCTGAGAATCTCCACAGACCCACCGTCTTAAAGTTGCTAAGATTGGAAACCCAGGCTCTATCTGTTTGTGGCATGATGGCTAACTCCTTCAGACGGGCCTTCTAGAAGAAACGGCTGTGATCTCCAGACCATGTGGCTTTTGTTAACTGAGGATTATGGGCATCCCACTACAGGATCTTTGGGAAGAATTGAATTTGAATTTGAATTTATTAAATTTATATACTGCCCTTCTCCCGAAGGACTCAGGGCGGTGAACAGCCATGATTAAAATACATACAATATGAAAATTAAGATAATTTGAAACTTGATTATATCAATTTGGCTTCCCCAATTAAAACCCCTTATCCATAAAATTAACCCATTAAGAATTTTTAAGCCAGCCCGGCTTGCTGAAATAGAAAAGTCCTCAGGGCCTTGCGGAAAGTACGGAGATCCGGGATCAGTCGTATTCCTGGGGGTAGCTCATTCCAGAGGGCGGGTGCCCCCACAGAGAAGGCTCTTCCCCCGGGGGCCACCAGTCGACATTGCTTGGCCGACAGCATCCTGAGGAGACCCTCTCTATGAGAGCGTATTGGCCGGTGGGAGGTTATCGGTGGCAGAAGGTGGTCTCGTAAATCCCCAGGCCCTAAGCCATGGAGCGCTTTAAAGATGAGAACCAATACCTTGAAGCGCATCCAGAAGACCACTGGGAGCCAGTGCAGCTCGCACAGGAGAGGAGTTACATGGGAGTGCCATGTCGCCCCCACAATCACCCACGCGGCCGCATTCTGGACCAGTTGGAGCCTCCGGGTGCACCTCAAGGGGAGCCCCATGTAGAGAGCGTTGCAGGAGTCCAGGCGGGAAGTGACGAGGGCATGAGTGACCGTGCATAAGGGATCCCGATCCAGAAAGGGGAGCAACTGGCATAACAGGTGAACCTGATAGAAAGCCCCCCTGGCCACGGCCATCATATGCTCTTCTAAAGACAGCGTGCGTCCAGAGGAAGCCCAAGTTACGAGCCCTCTCCGTGGCGGCCAATGACTCCCCCCCAATAGCCAGCGAAGGTACCAGAGGTGCCCGTTCATCTCTGCAAGCCAACTTGGGAGAAATACTGACCTTGCGAACACTGGTCCAGAAACTTGGGGAAGAGAAACCTGAAAAAAGACAAGGTTGGATGTGGGAATTTTTGTACTAAGAACTTTAGAGAAAGTTAATCCTTGACGAGCTGGTTCTCGGGATTCAGATTCGATTCTGCAGATTTTGACAATTCGTTAGTGAACAGATTTCCCGACCAAAAGCTCAGGGAATATAATTTACGGGGCACGAGATGTCACTGTGTTATTTGTATTTGCCAGCTGAGCTTCCATTCTGAACATTACGGTAGCTTACCAGAGAACTCTATCTACAGAGATAACATCGTCTTGTGATTTGTGAGCTACTGCGCATGTCTACATTCTTTCTAACTTCCTGATTTACTTCTTCCTTTGTCCGTCTGCTGATAAACTGCCGGTGAGATGTAGGTTTCTTACTTTGAAACCTAGTGAGAGCTAGGTTTTTGACTTTTATAAATAAAATGTTTCTTAGAAGAAACCAATGTATTCTTAGAAGAATACATTCGGGTTTTCTTTCTTTGAGAGTATACACCATGGAAAACAAGATCTATTCACCTCTAATTAATTACAGTTTCCCCAGAGGGGGAAAGAGGCTGATTCACGCTTCCACACAAGAGTTCCTGCATGAGGAACCTGTTCGGTTTAAGCTTTTAAGTCTGTCTTCCTCAACCTTGGCCATTTGAAGATGTGTGGACTTCAAGTCCACACATCTTCAAATGGTCAAGATTGAGGAACATTGCTTTAAACATTTTCCTCCTGCAGGTAGTTTGCTGTGCTCTTCAAGGGCACTGAAGCCATCTAAGATCCAATCATTTTATCCGTTCTTGGGTAATCTCAGCCATTTTGGCCCAATTTGGGATCTCCAAATTGGCATCTTTAAGACTTGTGGACTACAACTTTGTCTGGCTGGGGAATTCTGGGAGTTGAAGTCCACAGGTCTTAAAAAGTTGCCAAGTTTTGGGTTTAAGGCCTCAGGCTAGAAAGCCACAGACAGGAGTTCAAGTCTCCACCTTCGCCATGAAAGCTGGATGGGAGACTTTGGGCTGAGTCGTACGCTCTCTCTCTCTCTCTCTCAGCCCAAACCCACCTCGTAGGGTTGTTGTGGGGAAAAATAGGAGGAGGAAGGTGTGTTGAATATGTCTGTCGTCTGGAGTTATTTGTCAAAAAATAATAAAAGACGGGATACAAAGAAATAAATTAAATGAATAAAGAGCCGCCTTCCACGACAGTCTGTTTTTTGTATGGGGAAAATTAATTGCCCACACCTTGACCTGCTAGAACAGGTACCTGGGAATGGAAATGGGGCGTTTACCTGTGTTCCATGTAAGAGCTGAGGGGTTCGACACATGTTGTGACTGCACCAATAACAAAGGAGGCCTTCACGTCTGCATCCGGATGAGTCTGAAGGGCCTGGACGACATCAATCACGTCGGTGTATCTGTGGAGGACATCATACAAAGTCAACTGGGGTGGGGACGGGGACGGGACGGACTGACCTAACAGCTGAAGTGATTCGCTTAACAGCCATGGGGGGGGGGGAAGCTGTAAAATCAGACGTGACTCACTGTAGTCCTCAAGTTACAACTATTCGTTTAGCGACCAAGGTTAAAAGGGCTCTGAAAAAAGTGATGTGTGACTGTTTTTCACACTTATGACTGTTGCAGCATTCCTGTGGTCACGTGATCAAAATTTGGAAACTTGGCAAGTGACTCCTATTTATGACGGTTGCAGAGTCATCGTTCATGACCGCCAGATCAGCAAAGTCAATGGGGAAGCCAGATTCACATAATAAGTGCGTTACTAACAACTTCAGTGTGTTGTCGCCCATCGGCCTCTGGCCCCTCCAGCAGCCAAATCAGAAGAGGGGGAGGAGGAGGCGTGGGAGTCAGGATCAGCATCAAGGCAACTGGAGATCTCCAAGGGGGAGGAGGGAATGGAGGTGGCAGAGAGAGAGAGAGACAGAGGAGGAGCCTGGGCCGTCCGTCAGCCCTCAGATGGAGAGTCAGCAGCCCCCAGGTCTGGAGGTGGCTGATGAGGAAGAGGAGGAACAGCTGGGTCCAGTGCCTGACACGTGGATGCACAGAAGGCAGAGGAGAGGAGAGCAGTGGAAATCTATGGGCCGGTCCTTGGGACGGAAGAGCCACCACTGCTAGCCAAGCCCCACCCTAGCTCTGGGGATAAAAGGCAGGGGGCTGTTCTGCCCCAGCTCCGGATTCCCAAGGATATAGACACACACCAACAGTCCTTATCAAATTTATCAAGTAGCAAGAATAAACCAAAGTCCAGCAAAAGTTGGCAATCAGCCCAGAAAGCAAGATACGGTAAGACTTTTCCAAAAATGCTCTGATGATAATTACAAGTTGTTTCTAGCAAGAAACTTACTAACGGCGTGTGACTTAAATAGGCTAAGGGAGTGGCCAATTATCCTCAAGCCTTACTCTCAAGGAGACCTCCTCCTCCTGAGTAGCCACTCCTGCCTTTTGGCAGCCTTGCGTGCTCGAGCATTGAGGAGAGGCTCCTCCACTTCGCTCTCTCCACTTGAAGGAGCATCTGGAGGTTCTGAAGACCCTGGCTGAATCTCTGCCTCGGGTACCACATCCTCTTCAGCCTCCTCGCTGTCCGACACGAGAGCCGGCTGCGCAGGCTGCTGGCGCGACGCCATACCAGCCTCCTCGTCGGGATCAGCCACGATCCGCGCAGGCTGCTGACGGGCCACAACAGGGACGGAGATGAATGATTGACTTTTAAATAGGAGCGCATAGAAGAATAGTCCAAAATCAGTCCAAGGTTCCAAGAGCGGGATCAGGATTATCGGCAGGGAGATGAACTATTCATCTCCCTACCAGACAGACTTATTAGCCTGCGATGAGGGAGAAAGTTTTTGCCGGGGCTGCAGGTGTTCCTAATAAAGAAATCATTGTGTTCACTTCAGAGGGTTGGTTGTGTCTGGGGAGCTGGGTCAGAACACAGTGATTCGCTTAACAACCGAGGCAAGAAAGGTCATAAAATGGGGCAAAACATAAATATAGCCACATAAATTTTGGGCTCGGTTGTGGTCGTAAGTCAAGGACTGTCTGTAGAAGAAAGAACATAACACCCCGCCCACAGGTGCAGCGATGGGAATTTGCTTCAATAAATGCATCTTAGAGGGGCATCTAGAAAATGGTGATTTGACTTCTGGGCGAAAGTCTCCGTCTTCTTCGTTGGATCAGAGAGTCGGGATTGTGAAGTTTCTGAACCCAACCTTCTGCTCAGGGCAAGGATCCAAATCCCAGCATCCCCAACAGATGGTCGTCCAACCTCCATCTGAACCTGTGCAGGGAAGGTTAGCCCACAACGCTCAGGGTCGCAGGCCCCCCTGTCAAATCATTGTCACTGTAGGCATTTTTAAAACATTGTATCCTCAGCCGGGTTGCCCCACGTTGCTCTTAACCTCCACCCATGATTCTGTATCACGGCTTGTAGCCCAACGGAAAGCAGGTCCTAACCTCCTCCCGCGTGGCACCCTTTGAAAATGCCACCCTCTGCTCTCTTGGCCCTCGTTTCTCATGGCTAAAACTTGCCGCCTTCTCCTTCAATCGTTTGGAGGCAGGAGTTCATTTCTGATTCCGATAGGAAAGGATGTCAGCGGCTCAGGACTGAACTGTGAGGTCCTCGGCGCTCCTGGAGCTTAGTGGCCAGACATTTCATGGCCCAACTACGTAACCTCATCAATGCTAGAAAGCAGGTGTGGGGGGTTGCAAAGAGGTGGTGGAGGAGGAGAACTTTGGGCCCTTGATGCTCCTGAGCTCGGTGGCTTTCTTGTAGATGTTTCATGACCCCACTAGGTAATACCATCAATGCTAGAAGGGAGTGGGGTTTGCAAAGTGGAAGGGAAGAGGAGGACAGGAATGACGAACGTAGGATCTTCGGTTCTTTCTGAGCTTGGTGGTTTTCTTGCAGATGTTTGGGGCTCAACTGAGATTGTAAATCCAGGACTACTTGTTATTACTTGCTTACAGCTGGACAGCTCCGTTTGATGTGATCTGTTCCAGATGTGCTCGACTGCAACTCAGATGCTGACGGGGGGGGGGAGAAGAGAGGGCACTTTGGTCCAGCACATCTGGAAGGCATCGCATTTGGGACAGTCCATGCTCGGAGACCATCCGCATTCAAATGTTCGATGCCCCCCTGCCTTCCCCCAGGGAAAACAATGGCCTTGAGGGACTGTTTGCAAATTTTCCCAAGGAATGCAAGTTGGCTCAGCCTTCAGATTCTGGATTATGGACACAGAGACCTCTCCAAACACAACCAGGAAGTCTCTTGCAATTTTTATTTCTTTATTTATTGAGACACTCTTCCCAGTGAATCCAAAATGGGCCTAGGCCAGCAAGAGGGGAAGAACGTGGTCCCTTTTTTTGGTCTCCTTAATCAAATCCATCTTTTTCACAGATGGATCCACAGCTGCTGGATTTTGGGAAGATCTCCCAAAAAGTCTGTTTGGATCATCCCGATTGCACACGCATGTTTTTTTTTTGTGAGCGTTGTCGACCACGTGAATGCATTTATCTGTGGTTATTTGGCCACATCTGTCGAAGGCCCCAGTCTAATTCTTAATTTCACACTTTTAATTTCGCCGAAAAGGCTATTGGTTGTGCTGATCCGTTAAATTCTAAAATTAGAAAGGCATTTAGCTGAGGCAAAAACAGCCTTTCTAAAGACTTCCCAAGGTCTCTTTCGTGTTTAACAAAACACAGAATAAACGCATACTTTGGACTTCACCTCAACATTTTAAATAGAATTTACACAATACTCTGAAGATTTCCACACTTAATACATAATTCCCTTGACTTAAACAGGACTTCCCTTGGGGGAAAGAGATTTAAGGCACTCCACCCAAGATACAATGCCGGCCACATCCTTTTTTACTACTTATTTAGGGAATGTGATTTTAATCAAGAATAAGGCCACTTGCTCCCCCGAGGAACTCCTGATCACTTACTAAAAAAACCCACAACATACTCGTGATGTATATTAGAAGCCAGTGGCTTATTATTAAACATCTTGTGTTTCGTAAAATCTTTTTTTTCCCCTCCCTTTTCAAAACTGGCTTGGTTAACTTGAAAAAGGTAAAGGTAAAGGTTCCCCTCGCACATATGTGCTAGTCGTTCCTGACTCTAGGGGAAGACAGGGGAAGCTGGATTTGCTTAATGACCGCACAATTCATTTAACATCTGCAGTGATTTGCTTAACAACCGTGGCCAAAACTGCTGTAAAATTGGGCGTTTATTGTTTATTTATTTATTTATTTATTGGTTCGATTTATATGCCGCCCTTCTCTGGAGACTCAGGGCGGCTTACAATGCGTTAAGCAATAGCCTTCATACTTTTGTATATTTATACAAAGTCAGTTTATTGCCCCTACAATCTGGGTCCTCATTTGACCTACCTTAGAAAGGATGGAAGGCTGAGTCAACCTTGAACCTGGTGAGATTCGAATTCGCAGTAATTGCAGGCAGCTAAGTGCTACTTAACAGCACTTTAGTCTGCTGCGCCATCAAGGCTCTTCATTGCGTTACTCATTGAACAACCCCTTTTGCTTAGCAATGGAGATTCTGGTTCCAATTGTTCCAAGCCAAGGACCCAGCCGCATAAAGTCCAAGAGGAAACCAAACCATCCTTCAACAAGGAAGTGAAAATGGGTACATTTGAAGACCCTTCTTGAGAAACATTGCAACTTCTTACCCTTGAAGGACCACCAGCAGCCTCATCTTCTTCCTGTGATAAGCAGAGGGCCGGCTGCTTCGGCTGCGCTGAGATTCAAGGACCCCTGACAGGTACTTCTGGAAGTGGGCAGCGCTGAAGCATTCAGGACTGTCCATGGTTTGGCGATAAACAAGCCACCTGAAAGGAAAGGAAGATGGTTGATTGGCTGCGCTAAACCCCAGCCTGCTCCGTTCCTCAACCCAACCTGTTTAAAACAGGAGCACGACAAACTTGGCTTCCATAGACGAGAATGATCTGTAGCTCGGAGTTGTGGGTCTTTGGTGCTCTCTGAGCTTGGGGGTTTTCTTGGGGACGTTTCATGACCCAACTAGGTAACATCATCAGCGCTAGCAGGCAGTGGGGCTTGCAGAGAGTAGGAGGGGGAGGGGGAGGAGGAAAAGCAATATGTTGGTCCTTAGTGCTCTCTGAACTTGTTTTCTTGCAGATGTTTAATTACCAAACTTGGTAACATCATTAGTGCTAGAAGGGAGTGTGATCTGCAGAGTGAAGGAAATGGTGGAGGAGGAGGAAGAGGAGGAGGGCTGCGGGGTCCGTTCTGCTCGGTGGCCTCGTGGGTTGGACTAGAAGACCTCCAAGGTCCCTTCCAACTCTGTTATTCTATTTCTATTGCTACTTCTTTGCAGGCATTCCATTAACCAAGGAGATAACCTCATCAGCACTGATGAGGTTAACTAGTTTGGTGATCAAATGTCTGTAAGAAAGCCACCGAGCTTAAGAGAGCAGCAAGGTCTCCACCAAAACATGGTTTATCTGAAGTATTTTGGCCAACTGAACAGCCTCTCTATAGATGGGACTTCTACTCGTGATGGGCCTGCAATGGTCAGGAGATTCCTGTTTTCAAGCTGGCTGAGAGCTGAGAGATACAATCCCAACATCTCTAAAAGTAAAGGTAAAAGTTCTCCTCGCACATATGACTCTAGGGGGTGGTGCTCATCTCTGTTTCAAAGCCGAAGAGCCAGCGCTGTCCGAAGACGCCTCTGTGGTCATGTGGCTGGCATGACTCAACGTCAAAGGCGCACGGAATGCTGTTCCCTTCCCACCAAAGGTGGTCCCTATTTTTCTACTTGCATTTTTTACCTGCTTTCCAACTCCTAGGTTGGCAGAAGCTGGGACAAGGAACGGGAGCTCACCCTGTTACTCAGGCATTAGGGATTCGAACCGCTGAACTGCCGACCTTTCGATCGACAAGTTCAGCGTCTTAGCCACTGAGCCACCCCATCCCTTCAACATCTCTAGAAAGTGCTTATAACTGGAGAAGTAAGCATGCTTACATTTTGAACAAACAGAGGGCAACTGTCCTTACAGGGAGATCTGTCAGACCGCAAGGTGTTAAGACTGCCCAGGATTTCAACTGAATGTAACTTTTAATCAACCACCAAGAAAGGACAAAAAAAAAAAAAAAATCAGGTTCTACCAACCTTCCATATTCTTTGTTAAACGTGACCAAGAATGAGCATAATTCACTTGATTGACACCCAGGAAGACCGGTCAAGATGGTAATCACCACCTCAAAAAGAGAAAGGAGTGTTAAGATTATGAAACTGTCATACTTTTTGGAAAAAATAATTACGGACTATCACTATTTAGGCTCAGGACTCAGGATTTTAAATCTGAAGAAGTTGCTCCAGCTGTGGAATATTGGTCTCGGGAGATACCAAGTCAAGAGTCACCAAGCCATGAGGCTGATCAAAAATAGTATCCCTGGGACTACTGAAAGAGTCAGATGAAGATGAGGTCCTAGTCCTGCACACAGATAGAGAAGACCGCAGAGCGGAGATGTTCTAGGATGCTCCTTGCCAAGGAAGATAATAAATCTCTTGGTCTGCAGCCTGATTTAAGAGGCAACTCTGACTCATATTCCTTTTGCTGGAAACAGCATCTGAACTCTAGCGCCTGCGTGATGTTCCTGTGAATCCCGTTCACCAAAAAAACCTTGAACTTCTGACCTCTGGATTGGCTGATAATCCTGATCCCGCTCTTAGAACCTTGGACTGATTTTGGACTATTCTTCTATGCGCTCCTATTTAAAAGCCATTCAGACAAATGTCTAAGACACTTTTCTGGATTGCATTCTTTTGTTATCTCTTGACCTTGAATAAACTGAATTACCACTGTGAACTCTCTATGACTCAGTAATTGAAACCAGGAAGATATAGAAATATTGTAAATTGTGTAAAGCAAACAACAACTTGGGAGATGAAAAGCAATGCATGATTTACAATGATCACCTTACCTTATCATTCTCTTTCTCATTATTAGGAATGTCCTCAGTCTGCTGCAGGAGCACTGGCAGATGGAACCTCATCACTGGTTCTTGGCTGACGCTACCGATAGTAAAGTGCTGTAGAAAACTTTGAAGGAATAAGTGGAGTCAGAATTACTCCATTGTCCTCACATTTAGTCTATTTGCTTTTTTGGGGATGCACTGAAGGGAATCCTCTGAAGACCTGCTTTGTGTCCATGTAGACCAGCCAAGATGGAGCTGAACTATCTGAGAAGGCTTCATGTTCTAAGGACTTTGTCATTAGATGTTTCTCAACTGGGTAACTCCCCTCTTGCACGAGCTGCACTGGCTTCCGGTGGTCTTCCGGGTGCGTTTCAAGGTGTTGGTCACCATCTTCAAAGCGCTCCATGGCTTAGGGCCGGGTTATCTACAGGACCACCTTCTGCCACTGAATATCTCCCACCACCCGATACGCTCTCATAGAGAGGGCCTCCTCAGGGTGCCGTCAGCCAGACAATGTCGGCAGGCGACCCCCAGGGGGACAGCGTTCTCTGTGGGAGCTCCAGCCCTATGGAATGAACTGCCCCTGGATATAAGAAAGATTCCCGACCTCCGCACCTTCTGTCGGGCTCTGAAGACTCTGTTGTTTCACCAAGCTGGCCTAATTGAATAGATTAATTTTAGTGTGTTTTAAATTGGTTTTAACGGAGTTTTAATAAGGGGCTTTAATAACGGCCAAATAGTTTTAACTTATTTTAGTAATTTTAATTTTTGTGTGGATTGTTTTAATATGGCTGTGAACCGCCCTGAGTCCCTGGGGAGAAGGGCGGTATAAAAATGCAATAAACTCAACACAGCTCAACTCAACTCTGGTGACTTGGGTGGACTTCAACTCCCAGAATTCTCCAGTCAGCTGAATTCTGGGAGTTGAGAATCCACCCATTTTCAAGTTGTTAAGGTTGTGAAACAGTGGTCCAACCGAAACATGGAGCACCTACTCAACCCTGACTGATCGCAAGAAGCTCGCCTAGCATATCTCGTTAACATTTGAATGAGAGGTGATCTGGGAATCACAATGTTGAAGATGGATGAAGAAGTTAGTAAAGCACATCATTTGTAAAAAATCTACCTGGGCCTTTGGAGTTAACTCAACTAAAAATGTCACTTGTTACAATCCCAGAAAATTCCCACTCATTCAATGAAAGAGACCTTCACACAACACAAACAAGCATCTTGCTCATAAGTACAGCTTCCAAATATTTCCAAAAGTAGGACCAATGACAAGGATATCCCAAAGGTGCTTTCCTTCCTGGACTTCTTAAGTTTTTTTTCCTTTGAAAACATTTTACTTGTGATCCAAGAAGCTTCTTTAGTTCTTCGGATGAGAAGCAAAACGTTTTCAAAAGAAAAGCCAAGAAAACTCCAGGTGCCTTTTGGTGAAAGCACCTTTGGGACAAATATGACCTGGATGACTGAGAATCTCCGTAGATCAGTGTTTCTTTACCTTGGCAACTTTAAGAGGTGTGGACTTCAGCTCCCAGAATTCCCTAGCCAGTACAGCTGGCTGGGGAATTATGGAAGTTGAAGTCACACCTCTTAAAGTTGCCAAGGTTGAGAAACATCATCATAGACAAGGGCAAGGATGCTGGAAATTGCAGCTGAGCAATGGTGGGAGGGCTGCATATGACCTACACATCATACAATTAAAAATGACACAACTGGACTTCTGTGGGATGATTTGTTCTGAGCCGGGTTTGGCTCAGAACAAAGGACTTCTGGGAAGCTCTCACCTGGCCAGATCTGGGAGGCTGGTAAGCAGTCTTACTTGGTTCCATCGTTCTCCAGCAGGGTAGGATAAGACTTCAAAGAGCTTTTGCATGTTGGAATGTCTAAAAAAGAAGGACGCTAATGAATTGTTTAGCCCTTACAACTCATGTCAACACAAAAGTGTAAAGACACAACCACAGGAGTGGCCCAAATTGTGGAAACCTTTTGGGAAAAGTATATTTTCTAAATCTAGCTAATAACACCACTTTTTGGGGGGAGTAGTACCATAAAGTTATATATCAATGGAAAGATAATTTAATCAAGAACGTAATGCAATAACTTTTAGGAAGGATTTGCTATTAGAATAGCAGTTACAGTATAAAGAAGAAAAAAGAAACACATAGAAAAAACGAGATATACCAAAATTACCACCATGTCAGTTAATCCTTAGTTGGGTCATCTTTAGCATGAATGACAGCCTTACAATGTCTTCCCATGGAGTGAACTAAGTCTTTTAATTCTGCAGCTGTTCTAATGTGAAACCAAGGTGGAATGATGGCTTTTATTAACTGGGTTTTATTGCTGGGTCGCTTCTGACTAACAAGTTTCTTTAGTTAGCTCCATAAATTTTCCATTGGGTGAAGGTCTGGGCTCTTCCCAGGCCATTCCAGCAGTGGAATATAATTATCTTGAAACTCCAAAAAAAAAAAAAGTGGTGTTATTAGCCATCAAACCTCAAAAATACACTTTCCCCCAAAAGGTTTCCACAATTTTGGCCACTACTCTAGGTCTTAATGTCTTAAACCAGGGTTGTCCAAACTTGGCCACTTTAAAGACTTGTGGACCTCAACTCCCAGAATTCCCCAACCAGCACAGCTGTCTGAGGACTTCTGGGAGGTGAAGTCCATAGGTCTTAAAGTTATCAGGCTGGGGAATTCTGAGATTGAAGTCTGTGGGTCTTAAAATTGACTGCCTGGAGACACCTGGGAATTGAAGTGCACAGATCTTAAAGTGGTCGAAGTTGGACACCCCGTCCTTAAACACGAACGTTCAACATGGGGTACGTCTACAAGAACGTCAAGTCTTTTATCTCAACTGCTTCCCCACAGATCCCCTCCCTGAACCTTCTCTTCAATGCTGCTTGTGCAATACGAGAATTGGCATAAAAACAGCTTACAATCGCTCCTGTTCTGCAGACAGGCCATCATCCTGGATCGTTTTTAACGTTACTCCCGAATTTCCCTGCTGTTGCCAGGCGGAAAAGACCTACAACGACAAAGCAGGTCTAACTTACAAAATGAAGCATATCACTGTTTAAATGAAGCTTGAAGGTGGGACCTGTTGAGGAGGGTGAGCCCCTCCGGATGGTTACCGATAAAATGCTGGGTAAAGGTAAAGGTTCCCCTCGCACATATGTGCTAGTCGTTCCTGACTCTAGGGGGCAGTGCTCATCTCTGTTTCAAAGCCGAAGAGCCAGCACTGTCCGAAAACGTCTCCGTGGTCATGTGGCCGGCATGACTCAATGCCAAAGGCGCACAGAACGCTGTTCCCTTCCCACCAAAGGTGGTCCCTATTTTTCTACTTGCATTTTTTACCTGCTTTTGAACTGCTAGATTGGCAGAAGCTGGGATAAGTCACGGGAGCTCACCCCGTTACGCGGCACTAGGGATTCGAACCACTGAACTGCCAACCTTTCGATCGACAAGCTCAGCATCTTAGCCACCGAGCTACCATGTCCCTGGGTACCGAAATGTAATTAAAAGTTCTCTCTATCGATATCCTTTAATAATTGTGAATTGAATTGCGCTTCCTGATACTGCCAAGGATGGTCACAGCTCTACTAATCAATGCTACAACAGGTCTGAATTTTTTTAAACCGCCTAATAATTAGGGGTTAGCAGTGAGTTCCTCCACCAGGCATGCCGCATCTCTCTCCATTCTGCCAGAAGAGGAAGGAAGGCTGTCTCCTCTCCCCTAAACAAAGGAGAGACGTTTGCACATAAACAGAACCCAGAGCACGGCTGACATTACCTGGGAATAGAAAGCTTTATAAAGGGCTGATTTTGGGAAAACCGCAATCATCAGGAGGTTGTTTGGGGTGTGCAGCTGGACTGGCAAATGAGGAAACAGAGAAGCCTTGTATTCTATAAAAAGTGAGGCGACCACACTGGTGGAATCCTGAAACAGAAAGAAGGAGAAAAAAAAAAAAAGGAAAAAAACTTAACAGAGAGAGATTTTGATATAAATTAAGCAAGGAGGAAGTTTATAAAGGCTGGCAGAATAATGATTTTAAATGGGTTTTTAAATGGTTTTTAGTTTGGGGTTTTAATAACGGCCAATGGATTGAATTATTTTAATTGGGTTTTTAATTTTTGTGCGGTTACTGTTTTACTATGGCTGTACACCACCCTGAGTCCTTCGGGAGAAGGGCGGTATAAAAATGCGATAAACCAAACTAAACTAAAATAACTACATTTATAATCTCTCTTTTTGATCCTCGGTCTTCAACATCCCAGGGCTGTATCTCCAAGATGTCGATGTTCCCTTACTCTGAAAACAGTATTTTAATTGCTGATTTTACATCTTTTAAAGATGTTAAGTCAAGATTGAAAATAGCCAAAACTGCTAGCACTGAGGCACAAAAAGCCTTCGATAATATGAACTGGCAGGAGACTGGATAGCTCTGCAGACTAAGCACCCTAATTAACATCCAGCTGTCTGCAATTACTGTAAGTTCGAATCTCGCCAGGCTCAAGGTTGACTCAGCCTTCCATCCTTTCTAAGGTAGGTCAATTGAGGACCCAGTTTGTGGGGGCAATAAGCTGACTTTGTATAAATATACAGAAGTATGAAGGCTATTGCTTAACGCATTGTAAGCCGCCCTGAGTCTCCGGAGAAGGGTGGCATATAAATCAAATAAATTTTTTAAAAAAGTTTATGATGTCGCAGTTAAAAAAAAAAACATGAACTTCAGTGAAAACTTTGTGAAGCTGATCCAAACCATAGATCCCAATCAAACGGCGAAAGTGGTAGCAAATGGAGAAAGAACAGAAAAAATTGACATAAACCAAGGGTACAAGACAAGGATGCCCACTATCTCCTCTTTTATTCATACTAACCCTAGAGGTCTTACTCAGACAGGCCAGACAAGACCCCAGAATTAAAAGGTTTGAAGATAAAAGAAAAAAGAACAATACAAAGTACAAACTTTTGCAGACAACTTGGTATTTATTTTGAAGGAATCCCTAGAAACAGGACCCAAATTAATAAAGAAAATGGAAGAGTTTGGTAGGATTTAAAATAAACAAGGAAAAGACCAAGATATTGACAAAGAACCTTACAAATAAACAGAAAATCGTACTGACAGAAAAGTTGGACATCCAGATAACTAAAGAAGTTAAATAATTGGGAATTTGGCTAACAATGAGATGTACAACCATTACAATTCGATCTCGTAACAAAAACATTTCTTAAGTCAGTGTTTCTCAACCTTGGTAGCTTGAAGATGGGTGGACTTCAACTCCCAGAATCCCCCAGCCAGCGGCACTCAAACAAAACGGCCATCAACGGGCACATAGAGATGGACCACATTTACATACCATTCAAAAGAGACAATCAAAAAGCTAAAAGATCACTACACTTCCTGGCCAGAAATAAAATACCCACAAGAGCAGAGATTAAGACAGTGTTTTTCAACCTTGGTAGCTTGAAGCTGGCTGGGGGATTCTGGGAGTTGAAGTCCACCCATCTTCAAGCTACCAAGGTTGAGAAACACTGACGTAAGTTTTATATTTACTCTCCAACCAGGAATACCATTTATTCCATATTAAATAGTACTCGGTGTCTTCCCTCTCCTTCATTTCCATAGAAAATCTGTCTATCTCTGCACATTCGCGTATTTTTTTTATTATTATTTGATTCGGAAGGGTGCCTGGTTGTTTCCAATTTTGTGCTCTCACAATTCTACTTGCCGTTAGTGTGCGTAATACGATATATTGCATATTTTCCTGCATTTTCCCTTCCAGAATACCCAGGAGAAACAGTTCGAACAGATCGAATTGTAAACAGGAGTCAAGATAATTGAGATAAAGATGTAAGTTTAAGATAGAGATATTTAGGAGTAGAATTTGTGTAAAGAGGTTAAATAGGCTGAAGAGACCGATGTAGAAAAGTTGTTATGAGTATTGAAATTTTGATATGTTTGTTTTTGGTTGTTTATATTTTTGGGGGGGGGGGTTGTGTGTGTTTTTTTCTTGCTTTTTTGTGTGTATTGTGTTTCTTTTTGTACTGTGTATTTTAATCTTTGGAAACTTTTTTTTTTTTAAAAAAAGATGTACAACCATTAAAGAAGACAACTATAGTAAATTAATACAGCAAATAAAGATTGAAAATAGCTAAGAAAGGAAGAAAAATAATCTATGCCTTAACCAAGTATTTTCCAAGTGTACCAGGACTATTAAAATCCTAGCATTCCCAGCCAACATGGGAGTTGTAGCACCAGCATAGTTGGAAAAAGAGCCTTGGTGGCGCAGCAGATTAAAGTACTGTTAAGTAGCACCAGCTGCCTGCAATTACTGCGAGTTCGAATCTCACCAGGCTCAAGGTTGACTCAGCCTTCCATCCTTCCGAGGTAGATAAAATGAGGACCCGGACTGTGGGATCAATAAGCTGACTTTGTATAAAAAAGAACACCGCTTGGGGGCCCCGAAAGCCCTACTAAGCAAGTATATACAAAATTATGAAGGCTATTGCTTAATGCATTGTAAGATGCCCTGCGTCTCCGGAGAAGGGCAGCATATAAATTAAATTTAAAATAAATAAATAAATAAATAACAGCAGGGCAAAGTCTTGCTCAGCTAACGAAAGTTGTGTTTTCTGAACCAGTGTGGAGAATCTCTGGAGCAAAGCAGCTCAGTGTTACACTATGTTAGTGTTTTTTTTTAAAAAAAAAAATACCAGGCAACTTTAAGATGTTTGGACTTCAACACCCAGAATTCCCCAGCCAGCATTACGGCTAAGGCAGTAAGCTAGAAAGCAGGAGATGGTGAGTTCTAGTCCTGCCTTTGGTTTGAATGCTGGCTGGATGGCTTTGGGCCAATCACCAGGAGCTGATGAGTTCTAGTTCTGTCTTAGCATATAAAGTGGTTTGGGTGACCGGCTTGGGCCAGTTCGTCTCTCTCCCTCAGCCCAACTCACCTCACAGGGTTATTGTTGTAGTAGTGGGGAAACTAGGAAGAGGAAGGTGTGCCGGATAGGTTGGCCAACTTGGGGTATTTGTTAAAAATAATAACTATATAAATCAATGGAGACAGGAAGGAATATTGTTTTGTTGAGACTGCTGGGGAATTCTGGGCCTTGAAGTCCAAACGTCTTAAGATTTGCCAAGTTTGAAAAACCACAGCTATACGTCTATCTTTTTTTTTTTTAATTTGATTTATATGCCGCCCTTCTCCGGAGACTCAGGGCGGCTTACAATGCATTAAGCAATAGCCTTCATTCTTTTGTATATTTATACAAAGTCAGCTTATTGCCCCCACAAACTGGGACCTCAATTGACCTACCTTAGAAAGGATGGAAGGCTGAGTCAACCTTGAGCCTGGTGAGATTCAAACTTACAGTAATTGCATACAGCTGGTGTTAATCACAATGCTTTTAGCCTGCTGAGCTATCCAGGCTCTAATTGAAGAGAATGTTTGTAGCTCTGTGTTGAACTGTGGGGGTCCTTGGTTCTCGGTGGTTTTCTTGTAGACCACTCATGACCCAACTAGGGAACATCATCAGTGACAGAAGAGAGTAGGGTTTGCAAGTGGAGGGGGGAGAAGGAGGAAGAGGAGCACTGTTGGATTTTTGATGTTCTCCATGCTGGATCATTTTCCTGGAGACATTTCATTACCCAGCTAAGTAACGGCATCAGCTCTAGAACATCTAATTTATTCCAAGGTGCTAGGAACAGGGGCCTTGAGCCCATGCAACAATTCATCTGAAACCTGAGCCTCGGTTGATAAACTAAGTTGCCTGGAGCCCCACATGTCTTCCTGGATGCCTCTCTCAGTGTAAAAAAAGCAAACAAATAAATAAAGGACGCCGCTGAAGAGAAAAACACACCCTTGTGTACTCATTTCCATGGAAATCAAGCCTCTTATCTTCCCCCCCCTTTTTCCTTTTTTTTTTAATCGATGTCCCCAACCGCTGCCCCGTTCTTCGCCTGCTTTGTGTTTATTTTTAGATGCACAGCCTCACCCCTGGCTTGCCGGCTCGTGAAAACAATACAAATTCCCTTTCAAGAGTTTTTGCTTTGGACTAATAATAATAATAATAATAATAATAATGATGATGGAAAAAAAACCTGGCTACGTTTCAGGAGTGACAAGAGGGTCCCATAAATAGCCTGAAGGGTGGGGGTGGGGGTGGGGAGGGGTTTGACAGAAAATGAAGATTTTGAAAGCGAACAATAGCAAAATAAAAAAAAAAAAGGAGATGGAGACCCAGCTGGGTTTTTTTTTTTTTTTGCAAGACTTACAAAGGGGGGAGTGAGAGCAGGAGAGGAACTGAAAGGAAAGGAAAGGAAAAACCTACAAAAAGCTTTTGGCTTCAGGGTTTTTGGGGTTTTTTTTTTGCAGATTTAATCAGAGCGAACGGGCCCTTTGCAGAGGATGAAGGGCTAGCTGTGGAAAAAGAAAAAAAAAAAAAGCCCGGAGCCTTGGTGGTGCAGCGGACTAAAGTGCTGTTAAAGTAGCACTTAGCTGCCAGCTGCCTGCAATTGCTGCGAGTTCGAATCTCACCAGGCTCAAGGTTGACTCAGCCTTCCGTCCTTCCGAGGTAGGTAAAATGAGGACCCGGATTGTGGGGGCAATAAGCTGACTTTGTATAAAAAAGAACACCTCTTAGGGGGAGGCCAAAAGCCCTACTAAGCAGGTATATACAAAAGTATGAAGGCTATTGCTTAACGCATTGTAAGCCGCCCTGAGTCTCCGGAGAAAGGGTGGCATATAAATCGAATCAATCAATAAATAAATGAATAAATATTTGTGGCACAGCTGAGGTCTGCCAAGATGGCAGCCCAGCCGGACCCTTCCGTGATCCGCTGGCTGGCCGTGTGTGGGAATCCGGTCTGCGGCACTGTGTTGTCGGGTTGTTGGGCTAAAGGGTGGAGAGCAAGGATGGATTGGTTGTGTTTTGATCATAAAGAGAGGAAGAGGAGGGGGATAAGATTTGGGGGCATTTCGGAGAATAGAAGTGGAGAATGGGAAAGAATGGGACCATGAGGGTCAGGTGGCTTGGCGTTTTTCAAACGTGGCAATTTTTAAGAGGGATGGGCTTCAAGAATTCTCCAGTCAGCTACACGCACAAAAACAGGCACATTTGTGTGTTTCTCTCTCTCTCTCTCTCTCTCTCTCTCACACACACACACACAGCATCTCTCTCTTTCACAGACATGTCTCTCTCACACAATCAGATACGTGTCTCTCAAACACACACCTCCCTTTCTCACACACACACCTATCTCTCACAAACACCCGTTTCTCACACAAACACAAATATCTCTCACACAAACAATTGGGTCTATTCTTTTTTATAAGAAATGGATGGTTGTAACACCACATAATGATTTTTCTTTTTTATTTGATTTATATGCCGCCCTTCTCCGGAGACTCAGGGCGGCTTACAATGCGTGAAGCAATAGCCTTCATCCTTTTGTATATTTATACGAAGTCAGCTTATTGTCCCCATAAACTGGGTCCTCAATTGATCTACCTTAGAAAGGATGGGAGGCTGAGTCGACCTTGAGCCTCAAACTTGCAATAATTGCAGACAGCTGAATGTTAATAACAGGCTATTAGTCTGCTGCGCCACCGTTGTATTAAGCTATTGGATACTGAAATAGCTGACAATGGAAAATATTAGTGATTATATTAAGGGGATGTAAGGAAATGATAGGAATTATATTATGTGAGATTTTAAATTTAAGGGGTTCAATATAGGGATGAAAATTGAATTTGGTTAAGATTAGAGGTTAGGATGAAGGGTAATATTGGTTTTAAAAAATAGAGAGAATAAATATTATGGCAAAAAGGAAATATATAAATTGTAAACTTAGGTGAAATGACTAAAATGACTAATATTGGTTTAAAAAAATAGAGAGAATAAATATTATAGCAAAAAGGAAATATATAAATTGTAAATTTAGGTGAAATGACTAAAAATTGTTTAAATCTGTGATCCGGCCAACACTCTCTTCAGAAAAAAGACATTGTATGTTTGTCTGTGTAAAAAATAAAAAAAACTTTAAAAAAATATCTTTCATACAAACACAAATGTCTGTCTCACACACACAAACACACCTCTTTCTCACACACAAATAGGTTTCTCTCACAGAAACTTTTCTCACATACACACAAACACACGTCTCTCTCTGACACAAACGCACACATCTCGCTCATACACAATCTCTCTCACATACACCTTTCCCACAAACACACACACACTCATATCTCTTTCACAAACATCTGTCTCTTTCCCTCCCACGTACACACCTCTCCCACAAACATCTCTCTGTCTCTCTCATAAACACACCTCACACACTAACATCTCTCAGCCTTTCTCTCACACACCTCACAAACATTTCACACACGAGAGACAGAGGGGGGAAAGAGAGCAGGGGAGAGGGAGGAGAGGGAGGAGAGGGTGGGAGAGAGGGAGAGAGAGGGGGGAGGGAGAGAAAGGGGGAAAAGGGGGGAGAGAGAGAGGGGGAGAGACAGCGAGGGAGAGAGAGAGGGAAAGAGAGCGGGGGGAGAGGGAGAGAGAGGGGGGAGAGAGGGGGAGAGGGGAAAAGAGAGCAGGGGGAGCGGGGAGAGGGGGAGAGAGGGGGAAAGAGAGCAGGGGAGAGGGAGGAGAGGGGGAGAGGGTGGGAGAGAGGGAGAGAGAGGGGGGAGGGAGAGAGAGGTGGGAAAGTGGGGAAAGAGAGGGAGAGAGACAGCGAGGGAGAGAGAGGGGGAAGAGAGATGTGTGAGAGAGAGGGAAAGAGAGCGGGGAAAGGGGGAGAGGGGGGAGAGAGAGGGGGGAGAGAGGTGGAGAGAGAGGGGGGAAAGGGGAGGAGAGTGGGGAGAGAGGGGGAAGAGAGAGGGGGGAGAGGGGGGGAAGAGAGAGGGGGGAGAGGGGGAGAGCGGGGGAGAGGGGGAGAGAGAGGGGGGAGAGGGGGGGGAGAGGGGGGGAGGGGGAGAGAGAGAGGGGGAGAGAGGCAGGAGAGAAGGGGAGAGGGGGGAGAGGGGGAAAGAGAGCGGGGGGAGAGAGGGGGGAAGAGAGAGGGGGATAGAGAGCGGGGGAGAGGGGGAGAAAGGGGGGAGAGAGGGGGGGAGGGGGAGAGAGGGGGGAGAGGGGGGAGAGGGGAAAAGAGAGCGGGGGGAGAGAGGGGGGAAGAGAGAGGGTGGAGAGGGGGATAGAGAGCGGGGGAGAGGGGGAGAAAGGGGGAGAGAGAGGGGGGAGAGGGGGGAGAGGGGAAAAGAGAGCGGGGGGAGGGGGGAGAGAGAAGGGGGAGAGAGTGGGGAAAGAGAGCAGGGGAGAAGGAGGAGAGGGGGAGAGGGGGAGAGAGGGAGAGAGAGGGGGGAGGGGGGAGGGGGAAAAGGGGGAGAGGGAGAGAGAGAGAGAGGGAGAAAGAGGGGAGGAGAGAGGGGGGAGAGAGGGGGGGAGGGGGGAAAAGGGGGAGAGGGAGAGGGGGGGAAAGAGGGGGAGAGAGATGGGGGGAGAGGGGGGGAAAGAGAGAAGGGGGGAGAGAGACTGGCCCAAAATCACCCAGCTGGGTTTCATGCCTAAGGAGGGACTAGAACTCTGTGTCTCCTGGTTTCTAGCCTGGTGCTCTAACCACTAGACCCCACGGCCTTCTCACTCCCTATTTCATACAAACAGGCCGGCATGCACTTACCCCGTCATAGAACTGGATGGACACCATGTGTGCCTTGGAGATGGTTATGCTCCCGTAGTGGGGGTGACAAAACAGAAGGCCCTCGGAAAAGAAAGAAAGCTTCCCTGCAAAGAGAAATAAACCCAGTTATGAGATCTTTGGTTTAAAAGTGATTTATGCCACCAATTGCCGAAGCTCCTCGGCGGGAAACCTCTCGTGTCAAGCCGATATTAAGACCACGGATATTAAAAACGGTCGAAAGACACTCCGGAGCCTGTAATTACAATCTGCAATTAACACTCTGAATAACGAAGTCCATTCCAGGCACAATTGGGTAGGTAGTAGATTTCATCTTCTTAGATTCGAATCTTCGCTGTAGCTGTGGAACAAAGAAACTTTAGAATGTCGAATAAGAAGATGGGAAGGGACTATACCAGGGGTCCTCAAACTGGGCAGCTTTAAGACTTGTGGACTTCAACTCCGAAGTCTTAAAGCTGCCCAGTTTGAGGACCCCTGTCCTATACCCTTCTTGATTTACCTTTTTTATTCTATTTTATTGTTCGCCCAGAGTTTCTCAACGGTGGGACGGGCAGGATACAAATGTAATCAATAGAGAAATAAAAATACAACAACTGGGGTTACTAGGGAGAGGATGACAACCCTAGGCAGGATATTAATAACGGGGAGACTTCACCCTGAGAGCAAAGGTGTGTCCCGTCAACCCGCTATTGCTTTCCAGCTTGCAACATCTGGCTTAACAAACGTGGATCTCAGAAAGGTCCAATCCAAAAGAAAAAAAAAAAAAACACCACGTTGCCTTTGAATTGTGGTGCTGGAGAAATTTTTGCTTACTTACCTTCCTCCGGTCTACAGAGGGAATTGCTAGCAACAATATATGCTCCATCGCCTCCGGTCAGGAGGGCTCCCAGGAAAGATTCTTCTTTCTAAAGAAGGTGAGAACAAGAAAAGAGTGTCAAAGCATGAATCAGCCTCGTTTTTCCCTCCCTGGGGAAAACTGCAATTAATTAGAGGTGAATAGATCTTGTTTCCCATGGTGTATACTCTCCAAGAAAGAAAACCAGAAGTATAAATCCTAATAAACATTTTATTTATCAAAGTAAAAAAAAAAACTACCGTATTTTCCGGCGTATAAGACGACTGGGCGTATAAGACGACCCTCCTCAGAGCCATTTAAGGCTCGTCAGAGCCTTATGGGCTGGTCTGCCTGGTTACAGGAGAATGAGACCCGGCGTATAAGACGACCACCGACTTTTGAGAAGATTTTTGTGTGTTAGAAAGTAGTCTTATACGCAGGAAAATACAGTAGTTAATTACATCTTGCCGGCAGTTTATCTCAGAGACGAACAAAAGAGAAAGTAAAGTCAGGAAGTTAGAAAAAAAAAATGTAGACATGCGCAGTAGCTTCATAAATCACAGGACTTTCTTATCTCTAGATAACGTCCTCTGGCAAGCTACCGTAATGTTCAGAATGGAAGCTCAGCTGGCAAATACAAAATAACGCAGTGAGAAAGAGGTGGTGTTTTGTTTTGTTTTTTGAAGGATGTATGGAAGTCATTTGCTTTATCACAGGGGTGTCAAACTCAAGGCCTGGGGGGCTGGATCTGGCCCTGGAAGCAGTGACCAGCCTGCAGTGCCTCTGCCAGTGAAAACGGAGCTCGGGAGGGCTGCTGGTGGCACTCCCGAGCTCCGTTTTCACTGGCAGAGGGTTGCAGGAGGCCATCACAGCCAAAACGGAGCTCAGGAGCCTGTTTTCACTGGCAGAGCCCTTGGGCCCCCGACACGAGAGACGTCGAGCTGGCCACCCGCACCATGGCAACACCCACCCTGAGAAAATCTCACAGCCCAAGGTCAGAAGCTGAGGACTTTTAAAAGGTGCAAACTCTTTCCCAAAACAAAATGCTTAACCTGGATTAAGCATCCAGTGGGTGGTCGGGGGGGAAGGAAAAGGGAGACAGTAGTGTCAAATTTAAAAAAATTTTAAATTATATTGGGGTGTTTTAATTCTGTCCGGGCCAAATTCATTTAATCTGTTTTTAGTTGGTTTTTAAATTTTGTACGTATGTATTTTTATTGTTGGCTGTACACCGCTCTGAGTCCTTCGGGAGTAGGGCGGTATATAAATCCAATAAATCTAATCTAATCTAATCTAATCAGTAGGTGGTCGGGGACAGTGGGTGGTCGGGGGGGAAGGAAAAGGGAGTTTCGCTATACAAGTAGTCCTCGGCTTACGACCCCAATTGAGCCCAATATTTCTGTGGTTAAGTGAGACATTTGTTAAGTGAGTTTTGCCCCATTTCACAGCCTTTCTTGCCACAGGTTGTTCAGTGAATCACAAGTTGGTAACCTGGTTGTTAAGTGAATCTGGTTTCCCCATTGACTTTGCTTGTCAGAAGGTCTCAAATGGGGATCCCGTGACCTTGGGACACAGCAACGGTCGTAAGTGTGAACCAGTTGCCAAGCGTCTGAATTTGGATCCCGTGATCATGGGGATGTCCGCAAAGGTCGCAACTATGAAAAAATAAGTCCGTCATAACTTTGAACGGTCACTAAATGAACGGTTGTAAGCCGAGGACTACCTGTACTGCGCTTCGTGCCAAAAGCTCAGACCTGGCTTCCCTTTTTCTGTGCCTGTATGGATCTGTCAATGAAGAGGAGTCTGGATAGCTCAGCAGATTAATGCATTGTAATTTAACTCCAGCTGTCTGCAATTACTGTAAGTTCGAATCTCCCCAGGCTCAAGGTTGACTCAGCCTTCCATCCTTTCTAAGGTAGGTCAATTGAGGACCCAGTTTGTGGGGGCAATAAGCTGACTTTGTATAAATACACAAAAGTATGAAGGCTATTGCTTAACGCATTGTAAGCCGCCCTGAGTCTCCGGAGAAGGGCGGCACATAAATTAAAAAAAAAAGTTTTACTCTTGGTAATAAAAATGCCCCAGGAGTTTCTTTTGCTGTCCATGCCAACGGGACAGTTGACATTGGCAGTTGATGTTCTCAGGACTTCAGAAATATTACGGATTCTACATTTTCTTGACCAGGGATTTAAATGGGGAGCTTAAAACTGCCTCATGTCTCATTGTGGGACGTTGGCCAAGGATGCTGCTGTCCGTGGTGCTGACCTCTATCTGTATCAAGGGGCAGAGATGTAGAGAGTAGAATAGAATAGAGTAACACAGTTGGAAGGGACTTTGGAGGTCTTCTAGTCCAACCCTCTTCTCAGGCAGGAAACCCTACACCACTTCAGACAAATGGTTATCTAAACTCTTCTTAAAAACTTCCAGTGTTGGAGCATTCACAATTTCTGGAGGCAAGTTGTCCCACTGATTAATTGTTTTGACTGTCAGGAAATTCCTCCTTAGTTCTAAGCTGCTTCTCTCCTTGAATAGTTTCAACCCATTGCTTCTTGTCCTGCCCTCAGGTGCTTTGGAGAATAGCTTGACTCCCTCTTCTTTGGGGCAGCCCCTGAGATATCGGAAGACTGCTATCATGTCTCCCCTAGTCCTTCTTTTCATCAAACTAGACATACCCAGTTCCTGCAACCGTTTTTCAGATGTTTTAGCCTCCAGTCCCCTATAATCCTCTTTGTTGCTCTTCTCTGCACTCTTTCTAGAGTCTCCACATCTTTTTTACATCGTGGCGACCAAAACTGGATGCAGGATTCCAAGTGTGGCCTTACTAGACATCATAAAGTGGTATTAACACTTATTGTGATCTTGATTCTATCCCTCTGTTTATGCAGCCCAGAACTGTGTTGGCTTTTTTGCACACTGTGGGCTCATTGTCTTCGACTTATGACTGTAATTGAGCCTGGAATTATAGTCGTAAATCATGCCGGTTGTTAAACGGATCATCACACTGATGGGACTCATTTTACAACATTTCTTTGCAGAGGTCATTAAGCCAATCCACAGTCATGAAGAGAACATCGCGGTTGTTAATTGAATTTGTCGTCAGCAATGGGCGATTTTGTTGGAAATTGGAAGTCGATACTGGTTTACAGTGGCAAAACCACTGTGAAATTGTGCCCACGTGAACGCAAGAGGTCACAAATGCAGGCCAGACGTCCAAAATGCAATCACGTGGCAGCAAGGATGGAAGGCTGTCGAAACTTTGAATCGGGGTTATTACTATGCAGTTTTTTTGGAGAGGGGGATGCCCTTCATAATTTCAAATGGCCATTAAGCAACCAGTTGTAAGTCAAGGACAATGTGTAATACAATTTTTCTCAACCTGGGGCAACTTTAAAATATGTGGACTTCAATTCGCAGACTCTCCCAGCTGACCATGCTAGCTGGAGAATTCTGGGAGTTGAAGTCCACCTGTCCTAAAGTTGAGAAACAGCAGACCAGGGGTGAAATCCAGTGGAAAATTTGAGTAGTTCGGAGAAACAGCAAATACCACCTCTGGTTGGCCCCACATTGGGGTGGGAACGGGGAATTTGCAATCCTTCCCCTAGGAGTGGGGTGGGAGTAGGGTGGGAGTGGGGATTCTGCAGTATCCTTCCCCTGGAGTGGGGAGGGAATGGAGATTTTGCAGTATCCTTCCCCTGGAGTGGGGTGGGAATGGAGATTTTGCAGTATCCTTCCCCTGGAGTGGGGTGGGAATGGAGATTTTGCAGTATTCTTCCCCTGGATTGGGGAGGGAATGGAGATTTTGCAGTATCCTTCCCTTGGATTGAGGAGGGAATGGGGATTTTGCAGTACCCTTCCCCTGGATTGGGGAGGGAATGGGGATTTTGCAGTATCCTTCCCCTGGATTGGGGAGGGAATGGTGATTTTGCAGTATCCTTCCTCTGGAGTGGGGAGGGAATGGTGAATTTGCAGTATCCTTCCCCTGGAGTGGGGTGGGAATGGAGATTTTGCAGTATCCTCCCCCAAGCCCACCAAGCCATGCCCACAGAATCGGTAGTAAAAAATCTGGATTTCACCACTGATGATATATCTAATATAGGAGCAAAACTAACCCTCTTACAAATTGAATGCTGGCTAGTGATCTAGTTCGCAATCCTCAGGAAGAGAAGAGAAAAAAAACAACACAAAAATTTTGTAAGACGAACCTTCAGGATTTGCTGCGCCCGTTCGGAGAGTTTCACTTCATTCTCTTCAACCTAGAGCCGAAACCAACAACAGGTTCAATTCTGGCTTAGGGATTGAAAATCCTGCATTTATATTCTGGTCTTCTATTCTCCATACTCCAACTCCCACTCTGCAACCTAGCAATTTAACCTTCCCGCAATGCTGTTTAAAAGAAAGTGATAAAGACAGGAGGGCCTGAAATACTTCAGCAGTAAAGCAGAAATGCAAAAATATTAATAATAGAATTATGTTGCACTTCAAGCTCTGGAGCCTCAGTGCGGGATGGGGGCCTGTTTCTTGGTTATGATGAATGTCTGAAAAAATTCCTGTTGTAATTTTTTTCTGGCGGCTTTACTGTTATGTGTTTTAAAATTGCTTTTAATACTGTTAGCCGCTCAGAATCACGTCTCTGAGATAGGCAACCATTTAAAACTACTAAATAAATTATAATCCCAAGTATTAGTGGGTGGACAGGCCTTATCGCCTGGACTGTCAAGAGTTTGATGAGGTTTTTTTTTTTTTTAAATTATAAAAGCCCCCCTGGAATACTGATATTTTAATAAACTTGGGACGGGTTTCCTCAGCCATGAAAACTGAAAACTTTCTACATCTCATATTTATTTATTATTTATTTATCTTATTAAATTTATATACCACCCTATTCCCGAAGGACTAAGGGCGGTGAACAGCCAAAAGATAAAATACACATAATAAAAACATTAAAAAGCCAGTTAAAATACATTAAATGTTTTGGCCCAAAAACAAATTTAAAACACCCAATTTATGATCTATGGGTAAAACCTACAAAAATGGCCAGCTTTTTTCTGATATTATGGGAGGGATGTCATGTTTTTGCCAATCAGTATAAATAGAAAAGTGCAGCCAGTTTGGAGTAGCAGTTAAAGGCACCAGGCTAGAAACCAGGTGACGGTGAGTTCTAGTCCCACTTTAGGTATGAAAGGCAGATGGATAGTTTTGGGTCAATCACCAGGAGACGGTGAGTTCTAGTTCCATTTTAGGCATGAAAGGCAGATGGATAATTTTGGGCAAATTACCAGGTGATGCTGAGTTCTAGTCCCACCTTAGGCATGAAAGGCAGATGGATAATTTTGGGTCAATCACCAGGTGACGGTGAGTTCTAGTCCCATTTTAGGCATGAAAGACAGATAGATAATTTTGGGTCAATCACCAGCAGACCGTGAGTTCTAGTCCCACTTTAGGCATGAAAGGCAGATGGATAGTTTTGGGTCAATCACCAGGAGACAGTGAGTTCTAGTTCCATCTTAGGCATGAAAGGCAGATGGATAATTTTGGGCCAATCACCAGGTGACGGTGAGTTCTAGTCCCACCCTATGCACAAAAGCCAGCTGGCTGACCTTGGGCCAGTCCCTCTCTGTCAGCCCTAGGAAGGAGGCAATGGCAAACCATTCCAAAATCTCACCCTGAAAACTGTGGGGACTGCTCAAGGAATCAAGACGGACTCAGAGGCACCGAAATCAATCAATAAAATGAACATAAATTATGGTTATGTATTTTCTTTGTCTAAAGTTCGCTTCTAAACCAATAAAGGCCCCTATTTGGGATGATGGCGCAGTGTTTTGTAGTGCCTGAACTCTCCACCTCAGCTGCCCGTAGCCACCTCAGCGCTTCCTGTGGCTCCTGACTCTCATCTGACCCGCAGTTCCTGGAAAAATATCAAAGGAACACATTCCCAAGAGAGAATTCACTCTCTTTTGTTTTCAACGACCTGCAAACCGTCACAAAAGAACAATCTTTCCTCCTTCCTTTCGACCGTCTTAGAAAAAACAGCTTTGTAATCTGTTTTCTAGATTCGTTTTGCAAAGGAAGGTGGGGTGTGTGTGTGTCAGGAAAACTTCCAAGGTTTTACAGAATCAAAGTCTACTTACCAGCCAAGACACCGATCTCGGGATCGCTGCAGTGAGGATGAGATAACTGATTTCTGTGCTGATGCTGCCATCTGCAGTGAAGTGAAAAGAGAAGGGAAGGGGGGGGGGGTGAGTTGCTGGATACCTTCCAAAAGCAAATTCTGAAAGTAGAAGTTACTGGAGGGGGGGGGGGGGGGGCTTTGGTGCTTTCCGAGCTTGACTGTGCTCTTGCAGATGTTTCATTAACCAACTAGGTAACACTATCAGTATGATGGTAGAAGGGTGTGGAGTTTGCAAAGAGGAGGAGAAGGAGAAAGGACGGTGGGGTCCTTGGAACTCTCTGAACCTGATTGTGTTCTTGTAGACATTTCATTACCCAGCTAGGTAACATCATCAGTGCTAGAAGGAAGAGGAGGAGGAGGAGGAGGAGGAGGAGGAGGAGGAGGAGGAGGAGGAGGAGGAGGAGGAGGAAAAAGGACTGTGAGCTCCTTGGAACTCTCTGAACCTGATTGTGTTCTTTTATTTTTTTTTATTTTTAATTTGATTTATATGCCGCCCTTCTCCGGAGTCTCAGGGCGGTTTACAATGCGTTAAGCAATAGCCTTCATACTTTTGTATATTTATACAAAGTCAGCTTATTGCCCCCACAAACTGGGTCCTCAATTTACCCACCTTAGAAAGGATGGAAGGCTGAGTCGACCTTGAGCCTGGCTAGGATTGAACTCAGAGAAATTACAGGCAGCTGGTGTTAATTGCTGTCTTTAGTAGGAGGCATTAGCCCTCTACGCTACACAGGCTCATTTCATTAGACATTTCATTACCCAGCTAGGTAACATCATCAGTGCTAGAAGGAAAAGGAGGAGGAGGAGGAGGAGGAGGAGGGTGGGGGGAAAAAGGACTGCGGAGCTCTCTGAACCTGATTGTGTTCTTGTAGACATTTCATTACCCAGCTAGGTAACATCATCAGTGCTAGAAGGGAGTGTGGGTTGTTCTCTATTGATATCCAAATCATTTCTCTGTCAGTATTAGTGGGAGTGGTCTCAATGGTTCTTTGATGAGTGTATTGTTTACCATTTAATAGCTGGTCTAGTTTTAATCCAGCTGTTAATCTCTGTTTACGTGGGGGTCGGCTGCAGTTGAACTGGGTAACTGTGAGCATCCTAGTCCAAAAATGCTAGAGAATTCCCGGAAGCCTGGCGCTCAGAGAAATCAGCCATCAACAGGCACATGGAGATAAGTAACATCTACACACCATTCAAAAGAGACAGTCAAAAAGCTAAAAGACGACAACACTTTCTGGCCAGCAATCCACACCCACATAAGCAGAGATTAACACCAATAGTAACCAACCCAGACAATCAAACAGTAAACAACAGTCCAGTCAAAGAACCACAAAGACCACTCCCACCAAGACTGACAGGGCAACTCACTACAATGTAAAATGAGAGCAAACCTCGCTCCCTTCTAACATTGTTGATGTTGCCTAGTTGGGTCATGAGACGTCTGCAAGAAAACCACTAAGCTCAGAGAGCCAACACTCCTCTTCCTCCTCTTCTGTCCCTCCTTCTCTCCCTCCCTTCTAGCACTGATGATGCTACCTAGTTGGGTAATGAGACGTCTGGAAGAAAACCACCAAGCTCAGAGAGCTTCAAGGACCTCACAACCCTGAGCTACAAATATTCTCTTCTATTGGTACACGTATTGTGCTTACATTGCTCTGTAAGTTAGGACTGCTTTTCTTGTTGTTCTAATTTTGTCACTCAGCCTTCCTCAGCACAGAGGCAAAACACAACGGCCCCTTTGTGTTGCTCCAAAGGAAGCGGTGTGTTTACAGAATTATTTCATTTCCTTGTCTCTGAGCATTGCAAGGATGGCTTTCTTAGCACGGAAGTGATAAGGCAGCACAGATATGTATGCAATACATATCCAGGACTGGGGAGACAGGATAGCAGTCTTCCAATCTCTCAGGGGCTGCCCCAAAGAAGAGGGAGTCAAGTTATTCTCCAAAGCACCTTAAGGCAGGACAAGAAGCAATGGGTGGAAACGAATCAAGGAGAGAAGCAACCTGGAACTAAGGAGAACATTCCCGACAGTTAGAACAATTAATCAGTGGAACAACTTGCCACCAGAAGTTGTAAATTCCCCAACACTGGAGGTTTTTAAGAAAAAACTGGACAGCCATTTGTCTGAAATGGTGTAGGGCTTCCTACCTGAACAGGGGGTTGGACTAGAAGACCTCCAAGGTCCCTTCCAACTCTTCTATTCTACTCTACTCTACTCTACTCTACTCTACTCTACTCTACTCTACTCTACTCTACTCTACTCTACTCTACTCTACTCCACTCCACTCCACTCCACTCCACTCCACTCCACTCCACTCCACTCCATATTTTCTATTCTACTCTACTCTACTCTACTCTACTCTACTCTACTCTACTCTACTCTACTCCACTCCACTCCACTCCACTCCACTCCACTCCACTCCACTCCATATTCCATTCCATATTCCATTCCATATTTTCAATTCCATTCCATTCCATTCCATTCCATTCCATTCCATCCCATCCCATCCTATCCTATCTTTCATTATTCCATTCCATTCCATTCTATATTTCTATTTCTATTTCTATTCTATTCCATTCCAAGGATGCCTCTCACATGGCGGTGTGGGGACAGGGGTGCACATCTGTTCGCCCCCAAAATTAGGAGCAGATGAGGAGAATCTTAAAGACACACACACACACACACACACACACACACACACACAGAGTAAATCCAAAGCTATATTCTGCCTTCAGAAATGCATCTAACCAGCTCTTCTTTGCAAGTTGGAGATGACTTTGGAGCAGATATTTTTACTTCCAAAGTGTTTGGAAAAAGAGTCCTGCTTTCCTGACTACGGGATTCTTGGAGCAGGTAGCTTAGCAACAACAAAATAAATGTTAGCAGCTCGGAGTGGGCCGCTTTAGGTTTCTAGCCAAGATTTGACAGGCCGTTTCATCCATTTGACATGGTGCGCTTTCTACCAAAGCAACCTTTTGGAGGAGAGATCTGCAACCTGGGCAACTTTTTAAGAACTTTGTGGACTTCAACTCCCAGAATTCCACAGGTACTCCTGCTGGGGAATTCTGGGAGTTGGAAGTCCACAGGTTGCCAAGGTTGGACAGCTCTGATTTAGAAGATGATTTAGAAGAAGGTTGAGGTTGAGGTTGAGGTTGAGGTTGAGGTTGAGGCTAAGTTAAGGTTAAGGTTAAGGTTAAGGTTAAGGTTAAGGTTAAGGTTAAGGTTAAGGTTAAGGTTAAGGTTAAGGTTAATGCTGAATTGAGTTAAGTAAGGTTAAGGTTAAGTTAAGGCTAAGGTTAAATTAAGGTTAAGGTTAAGCTTGAGCTGAGTTAAGATAAGTTAAGTTAAATAAAAATAAAGTAGTAAGGTAAAGGTAAAGGTTCCCCTTGCACTACTTGCTAGTCATTCCGGACTCTAGGGGGCGGTGCTCATCTCCGAAGAGCCGAAGAGTTTCAAAGCCGAAGAGCCAGCGCTGTCCGAAAACGTCTCCATGGTCATGTGGCCGGCATGACTCAATGCCAAAAGCGCACGGAACGCTGTTCCCTTCTCACCGAAGGTGGTTCCTATTTTTCTACTTGCATTTTTTTTTACGTGCTTTCGAACTGCTAGGTTGGCAGAAGCTGGGACAAGTCACGGGAGCTCACCCCGTTATGCAGCACTAGGGATTCGAACCGCTGAACTGCCGACCCTTTCGATCGATGAGCTCAGCGTCTTCGCCGCTGAGCTACCGCATCCCATTAAAGTAGTAAAGTTTTTTTTAAAAACTATGTAATTGCATATGTGAGTTAAATCGCAGAGTTGTTTTCCCCCCCACCCCCCAAGCTTTCTTTCTCCCCATAGAACCTTTTTCCTTGACAAGAATCTGCGAGGTCAGGAAGGACTCCGAAAAGACCACGGACCCCAGGCAGCCTCTTCCGGCAAGTAGGTCAGGGATGTCGTACACAGCCATGGTCACCTGTAGCAAAGCAGGAGGAAAGCGCTCTAAACCGGACGGGACTCCTAAGCCTACGTCCCCCCCACCCCCCACGGAAGCCCAAACTTTCTGTGAGACAGTTGCTAAGTGAGTTTTGCCCCAGTTGATGACCTTCCTGGACACAGCTGTTAAGTGAAGGACTGCAGTCACACTGGTTGTTAATTGAATCTGGCTTCCCCATGACTTCGCTTGTCAGAAGGTCAGAGGTCAGTTCTAACCAAGAAGTCTTCAAACTTGGCAGCTTTAAGACTCGTGGACTTCAACTCCCAGAATTCTCCAGCCAGCATAGCTGGCTGGAGAATTCTGGGAGTTGAAGTCCATGAGACTTAAAGCTGCCAAGTTTGGGAACCTCTGTTCTAATGCAAAGTGTCCCCTTTCGGCTTGCTCCAATGCAAGTAATTCTGCAGCACGCAGAAAAATACTCACCGTTTTAACCAAGTACAAGCTGTCCTTGTTATCCACTGGAATAAGTCTGTAAGGAGGAAAAATAAGATTTTAGGAGGCTTTCGTTGCAGCGCGTGGCACGTCTCAAACGTTCAACTCCGACAGCATCAGTTGGGAAGAAATAAAGAAAAAAAAAAACCCCAACCCTTCAGCACTGGAAAAGAGATTTTTTTTTTTCAAATTTCCTTACAGAGGATGAATTCTTAATAACCCTAAAAGTCTTGCTTTGTCTAAGACGTGACAGTGAGTAGTTACAGTAGCGGCCAAAATTGTGGAAAACCTTTTGCGAAAAGTGTATTTTTGAGGTTTGATGGCTAATAACACCCCTTTTTGGGGGGAGTTTCAAGATAATCCTATTCCACTGCTGGAATGGCCTGGAAAGAGCCCAAACTTTAACCCAATTGAAAATCTATGGAGCCAACTAAAGAAACTTGTTAGTCAGAAACGACCCAGCAATAAAACCCAGTTAATAGAAGCCATCATTCCATCTTGGTTTCACATTATTATAACAGCTGCAGAACTCAAAGACTTGGTTCATTCAATGGGAAGACGTTGTAAGGCTGTCATTCATGCTAAAAGGTGACCCAACGAAATATTAACTGACCTTGGGATCATTTTTGTATATCTCATTTTCTCTACGTGTTTCACTTTTCTTCTTTATACTGTAACTGCTATTTTCATAGCAAATCCTTCCTAAAAGTTATTGCATTACATTCTTGATTAAATTATCTTTCCATTGATATATAACTTTATGGTACTACTCCAAAAGAAAAAAAAACTGGTGTTATTAAGCTAGTTTTAGAAAATACACTTTTCCCAAAAGGTTTCCACAATTTTCGCCACTACTGTATATTTTGGCAAAAGCTACTTTAATAAAGACTCCTGCCAAATTGCAATCAAATCACCCTCGGATGTTGCAACAGTCGTTAAGTCCATGCCAGTTGCCAAGTGCCCAAATTTTGATCATGTGGACTGTAGGATGCTGCGATGGTCCTAAGGGCAAGGGGATTTCGTAAGTCACTTTTTCAGTGCTACTGTCTTTCTTTTTTTTTAAAAAAAAAAGTTTTTTATTTTTTAGACAAACAAACATTTAATAGATCAGTCATTCCTTCCATGCGACATCTCAGTGTTGTCTCCAAAACTTCTTCTTTTTGTTGTTTCTTCTATCTTCATTCTCGCCAAGTCATTACACAATTCTTCACAATATTCTAATTGTAGCATTTTTATACATAACTATTAATTTACTTATTTGTATCTCTTTTCTAACCAATGGTAAAATTAATTAGAATCCATATCTTCAAGTATTCTGAATCCTCTCTTTCTTTAATCATCAAAGTTAATCTATTCATTTCTGCACAATCTAAATTTTGTTTTAATTACTTCTCCTTCCAAGGGTATTTTCTCTGCTTTCCAGTTTTGTGCATAAACAATCCTTGCAGCTGTTATTACATGTATAATAGGTTTTTCCTTTACTAATTTTCTCTGGGAGACTACGGTAACTTTCAACGGTCACTAAACGAACGGTTATAAGTTGAGGACTGCCTTTAAAATCTAATTTTCTTCTTATTATGGATTTGCTATCGATCCTTTGAGTTCGTCCAGGCAAGTGTAAATACTAACTCCACCTTTATTGTGAGGTTACGGTCACAAAATCTTGTTAAGTCTGAAAACGTTGTTCTCCTCCTTTATTTTTATTTATTGATTTGTATCCCATCATCATCATCATTATTATTTTGACAAATAACTCAAGGCGGTGAACATATCCAACACATCTTCCTACACAAACTGCCACACAACAACAACCCTGTGAGGTGGGTTGGGCTGAGAGGGAGAGACTGGCCTCAAATCACTCAATCAACTTTAATGACTAAGGTGGGACTAGAACTCACTGTCTCCTGGGGATTGTCCCAAAGTCACCCAACTAGCTATCATGCTTAAAGGGGAACTAGAACTCTCTATCTCCTGGTGATTGGCCTGAAAGTTTTCATGCCAAAGGCAGGACTAGGATGTCTATGATGCCTAAAAGCAGGACTAGAACTCACCGGCTCCTGGTCATTGGCCCGAAGTCACCCAACTAGCTATCATGCTTAAAGGGGAACTAGAACTCTTTATCTCCTGGTGATTGGCCTGAATTATCTAGTTTTCAAGGCAGGACTAGGACTCACCATCCCCGGGTGATTGACTCAAAGTCATCCAATTGGCTTTCACGCCTAAGGCGGGACTAGAACTCACCGTCTCCCGTTTTTTGCTTTCCAGAAAACTAGGAAGGGTCCTTTCTGATGCTTCCCAGCTCCTCTTTTTCTTTCTGTGGGTTGGGAACCCTAACCCTTTTTTGTCGCCTGGTCTGCAGCTCTCCCTTCTGTCTCCCCCAAGGCCATTCTCATCGCACAGACCACAAGCAGGGGTGGGATTCAGCCGATTCAGATAAACCGGATGTTCATTTTAATGTAGTTCGCCGAACCGGTAGTTGCAAGGACTAGCTGACTGTCCACCCACCCACCCCTCCCAGGAGTCTCCCTGCGGCACAGGTGGAGGTTCTGGGAGGGTGAAAAACGGGCCTACCGGAATGGCCCGCGTTTCTGGCCTCCGGAGTCCAGAGGAGGCTGTTTTCACCCTCCTGGAGGCTCGAGGAAAGCCTCCAGACTCGGCCACGCCCCCGTGGCCACGCCCACCCAGCAACCGGGCCGAGAATTGGTTGCTAAAATTTTTCAACCCCACTCCTGACCACGAGAGGTGCTTTCTGTATCTGCACTACCTTAAAGGGCTCTTGTGGGTTCTCAGCCCACAAGATGAGCTTCCAACTTCCATCTCTTTATTTTGTGCGTTTTTCCCTCCGAACTCTTTCTTTCCTGGACTCTTTGTCTTCCCTCATTCATTATGGAGCGCAACAGGTGTTATTTTTTTTTTTTTAATTAGATTTATATGCCGCCCTTCTCCGGAGACTCAGGGCGGCTTACAATGCGTTAAGCAATAGCCTTCCTACTTTTGTATATTTATACAAAGTCAGCTTATTGCCCCCACAAACTGGGTCCTCATTTTACCTACCTTAGAAAGGATGGGAGGCTGAGTCAACCTTGAGCCTCGAACTCGCATAATTGCAGACAGCTGGGTGTTAATAACAGGCTATCTAGCCCGTCGAGCTATCTGAGGCTCTTTTGCAGGGTGCTCCTTTCAAATGAGAGGACGCCGGGGTCAAAAATGCTGCCCCCCCTCCCCCCAAAATCGGCACAGACAGCCGAAACAGATGGTATAACGTGGCCTCCGGAGATCTGGATCTTCATGGAGAGAATACTAAATATTATCTTATAATGGAATGGCAGCCCAGCAAAACTCCGTCTGCCTCATTGGCTGTTGGCTTTTTGCCCCTCGAGGATCCGGGTTGGCAAACGCCCAGATTATGCGGAAAAATAAAATGTGATTTGTGATGCCTTCATTTTCAATTAAGCCATCCTTAGTTTGAAATTTCTATAACGGTTCGGCATAATTGCGCTGGAATTTAAACTGTGTATTCTCTTGTTTCTGCGAAAGCCGGTTTGGTCTAGTGGTTGAGATGTGGGCCTAGAAACCGGGAGATTATGCATTCTAGTTCTGCCTTGGGTATGAAAGCAGGCTGGGTGACTTTGGGCCAATCACCAGGAGACGGGGAGTTCTAGTCCTCTCCTTAGGCATGAAAGCCAATTGGATGACTATGAGCCAATCACCAGGAGACAGGGAGTTCTAGTCCTCTCCTTAGGCATGAAAGCCAATTGGGTGACTATGAGCCAATCACCAGGAGATGGGGAGTTCTAGTCCTCTCCTTAGGCATGAAAGCCAATTGGGTGACTATGAGCCAATCACCATGAGACAGGGAGTTCTAGTCCTCTCCTTAGGCATGAAAGCCAATTGGATGACTATGAGCCAATCACCAGGAGACAGGGAGATCTAGTCCTGCCTTAGAAATGAAAGCCAATTGGGCGACTATGAGCCAATCACCAGGAGATGGGGAGTTCTAGTCCTGCCTTAGGCACAAAAGCCAGCTGGGTGACATTCGGCCAATCACCAGGAGATGGGGAGTTCTAGTCCTCTCTTTAGGCATGAAAGCCAATTGGATGACTATGAGCCAATCACCAGGAGATGGGGAGTTCTAGTCCTCTCCTTAGGCATGAAAGCCAATTGGGTGACTTTGGGCCAATCACCAGGAGACGGGGAGTTCTAGTCCTCTCCTTAGGCATGAAAGCCAATTGGATGACTATGAGCCAATCACCAGGAGACAGGGAGTTCTAATCCTCTCCTTAGGCATGAAAGCCAATTGGGTGACTATGAGCCAATCACCAGGAGATGGGGAGTTCTAGTCCTCTCCTTAGGCATGAAAGCCAATTGGATGACTATGAGCCAATCACCAGGAGATGGGGAGTTCTAGTCCTCTCCTTAGAAATGAAAGCCAATTGGGTGACTATGAGCCAATCACCAGGAGATGGGGAGTTCTAGTCCTGCCTTAGGCACAAAAGCCAGCTGGGTGACATTCGGCCAATCACCAGGAGATGGGGAGTTCTAGTCCTCTCTTTAGGCATGAAAGCCAGCTGGGTGACCTTGGACCAATCACCTGGAGAAAGTGAGTTCTAATCCCGCCTTAGGTACGAAAGCTATGCCGCTTCCTCTTTCTCAGCCCAACCCACCTCACGGAGTTGTGGCCGTTGAGGAAAAAGAGGAGGCAGGAGTCCTAGTTAAGTTCAGATATATATAAAAACGGAGGGATAAAAATCTAATAATCGTAACAGCAAGAAACACAACCACAGGCCCTCACTTCAATCAAACTTCAAAGCAACAGGATTGCTTTCTCAAGAGAAGAAAAGTGCTCACCTCCCATGGTTGTTCACAGCTTGAATCCAGAAATCTATCTTGGTGCTGTACGAAAGAGATTATTATTATTATTATTATTATTATTATTATTATTATTATTTTAAAAAAAGAGGAAGATAAATGAAAGGCTGAAGTTAACCGGATTCTCCGGTTATGCTAAGTGTCATGTTGTACGGGCCAATCTGAAGAACAATTGAGGGCAAAATTTGTGTCACTAAGCAGAGCAGCTACTCAGTGAGTCTTTGCAATTTCTTTCTTGCCGCAATTTTTAAAGGAATCCCTGCAGTTCAGTTAGTAACATGGTCGTTAAACTAATCAGGAATCACTTTCTTTCTTTCTTTCTTTCTTTCTTTCTTTCTTTCTTTCTTTCTTTCTTTCTTTCTTTCTTTCTTTCTTTCTTTATTTTTCTTTATTTATTTATTTTATTAGATTTCTATACTGCCCTACTCCCGAAGGACTCAGGGCAGTGAACAGCCTCAGATAAAATCCGTCATACAAAAGTTAAAAACTATTAAAAATAGATTAAATAATTTGGGCTCAAAAACAAATTTAAAACATCCAATTTATGTAAAACATTAAAACCCATTTTAAAAGGGAGAGTTAGGCCAGACCAGCCTGTTGAAATAAAAATGTTTTTAGGGCGCAGCGGAAAGTGCGTAAATCTGGGATCCTCCGTATCTCCGGGGGGAGCTCGTTCCAGCTGGCAGGTGCCCCCCATATTGATCCCGCTCATCCTAAAGTCATAAAAGGGGATTGCGTGACCCCGGGATAGTGCAACCGTCACAAATACATGCCAGTTGCTGAGCGTTTAAATTTTGATCACATGATCACGGGAGAATGCTGCTAAGGTTGTAAGTGTGAAAAGCAATCCTAAATCGCTGTTTTCACTAACTTTTGTAACGTCAAGTGGCCACTAAACAAACAGCCGTAAACAGAGGACTGGGGGTATATGCATAATTTTGTATTTATTTATTTATTTTGTCACGTTTATGTAGGGTAGATAGAGAGCTGTTTCCAACGAAATTTCATTTTAATGTATGCCGATTAGGGTGCATTCGAAGGGACAATAAAGTTTAATTTTAAATCTTTAAGAAATAAGAGAGAGTCGTTCCGTGTTTTCAAAAATCATCCCCACGTGAAACGATCCATTATACAATCCCAGTTTGAATAAAATAAAATGGGAATGGAGATTTTGCAGTATCCTTCCCCTGGAGTGGGGAGGGAATGGGGATTTTGCAGTATCTTTTCGCTGGAGTGGGGAGGGAATGGGGATTTTGCAGTATCCTTCTGCTGGAGTGGGGAGGGAATGGGGATTTTGCAGTATCCTTCTGCTGGAGTGGGGAGGGAATGGGGATTTTGCAGTATCCTTCCTCCAGGAGTGGGGAGGGAATGGAGATTTTGTAGTATCCTTCCCCTGGAGTGGGGAGGGAATGGGGATTTTGCAATATCCTTCCACTGGAGTGGGGAGAGAATGGGGATTTTGCAGTATCCCTCCCCTGGAGTGGGGTGGGAATGGAGATTTTACAGTATCCTTCCCCTGGAGTGGGGTGGGAATGGGGATTTTACAATATCCTTCCCCTGGAGTGGGGAGGGAATGGGGATTTTGCAATATCCTTCCCCTGGAGTGGGGAGGGAATGGAGATTTTAGAGTATCCTTTCCTTGGAGTGGGGTAGGAATGGGGATTTTGCAGTATCCTTCCCCTGGAGTGGGGAGGGAATGGGAATTTTGCAGTATCCTTCCCCTGGAGTGGGGAGGGAATGGAGATTTTATAGTATCCTTCCCCTGGAGTGGGGTGGGAATGGGGATTTTACAATATCCTTCCCCTGGAGTGGGGAGGGAATGGGGATTTTGCAATATCCTTCCCCTGGAGTGGGGAGGGAATGGAGATTTTAGAGTATCCTTTCCTTGGAGTGGGGTAGGAATGGGGATTTTGCAGAATCCTTCCCCTGGAGTGGGGAGGGAATCGAGATTTTGCAATATCCTTCCCCTGGAGTAGGGACAGAATAGAGACTTTACAGTATCCTTCCCCTGCCACGCCCGCCAAGCCACGCCCACAGAACCTGTAATAAAATAAATTTTGAAACCCACCACTGGTTGCAGGAGGCCGTCGTAGATTAAAACAGAATCCGGGAGGGTCACGCGCGGCCTCCCTGAGTTCTGTTTTCGCTGGCAGAGGGCTGCAAGAGGCCTTCGCGGCTCAAAACAGAGCCTCGGCGAGTGACGTCAAGCTGGCCACACCTACCCTGGCCATGCCCCGCCCCCCTCAGCCCCCCACCCGAGGTCAAACACAACCCTGATGCGGCCCTCAATGAAATTGAGTTGGACACCCCTGGCTTTGAACTACGAGGGAGAGAGAGAGAGAGAGAGAGAGAGAGAGAGACATACCGTAGCGGAGTTTTAAAGCATGATAGTTGAAAGGCCTCAAGCATATTGAAAAAGACTTTCTCCGCTATTTCTTTCGCCTGTCAAGACAAAGGATTGGGGAGAGGGGGGAGAAACAATCAAATACGATCAACCGTATTCTTAATTTTTTAAAAAAAGAATAAATGGTAGTCCTTGACTTACAACCGTTCATTTAGTGACCATTCGAAGTTACCACGCCACTGGAAAAAACCAACCATTTTTCACACTTGGGGAACCCCCGCGGTCAGATGATCGAAATTCAGACGTTCGGCCACCGACTCGTATTTATGACGGTTGCGGTGTCCCCTTTGGCGACCTTCTGACACGCAAAGGCAGTGGGGGAGCCTTATCCGCTTAATGACTGGGTTAACCCTGTGGCTGGGTTAAGAACGGCAGGGATTTACGGCGAGAAAGGTCGCAAAATGGGGCATCGCTCACTGAGCAACTGTCTTTGGCTAGCAATGGAAATCTGGGGCTCAATTGTGGTCGTTAAGTCGAGGACTAACTGTACACGCTGCAGAGAGAATAGGGCCACGTGTGGCCATGGTTAGCAACATAGTGTAAAGCTGAACGAGGAAGAAATCGCAGATCTTGGCTTCCATGAATAAACACCGTATTTTTCGGAGTATAAGACGCACCTTAGTTTTTGGGGAGGAAAATAGAGAGGGGGGAAATTCTGCCTGTATTCATCTGGCAGAATGTCACTCAAAATATTCATCTGGCAGAATGTCACTCAGGAGCCTGAGCAGCGTAGGGGGCTAATGCCTCCTACTAAAAGGCAGCAATTAACATCCAGCTGCCTGTAATTCTGCGAGTTCAATCCTAGCCAGGCTCAAGGTCGACTCAGCCTTCCATCCTTTCTAAGGTGGGTAAATTGAGGACCCAGTTTGTGGGGGCAATAAGCTGACTTTGTATAAAAAAAATATACAAAAGTATGAAGGCTGTTGCTTAACGCATTGTAAGCCGCCCTGAGGCTCCAGAGAAGGGCGGCATATAAATCAAATTAAAAAATAAATATGCGTCACAACTGCCAATGTGCGACACTTGTCAGCACGCGATTTATTGAGCTTTTCAACCCCCCTGGTAGGCCAACCATGGAGAAATCCAAGAAAAGAAAAGTTTCAGAAGAAAACAGAACATTTAATTCTAACTACAGATGCTAGTTTTGTGGCCGCTCAAGAAATAGTCAGGCACGGGAAGGGTTTTGTGGCTCCCGGTGTTTTCTTTTCTGTGGGAAAACAAAGTATAAGACGCATCCAAATTTTCAGCCTCTTTTAGGACGGAAAAAAGTGTGTCTTATACTCCAAAAAATACGGTTAGTTAGACCCAGAATTATAATTTCTTATACACAAGCACACCAGATAAGGGGATGAAGGAGGCTGTATAATTCAGGTAGTCCTTGACTTCTGACCACATTTGGGACGAGAATTTCTTTTGTTAAGCTAGATGGTTCTTTAGCGAATCAGGCCTGATTTTACCACTTTTTTTTTTGCCACAATTGTTAAGTAAATCAGTGCCGTCGCTAAGTGAATCGTGCCATTGTTAAGTGAATCTATGCTTGCCAGAAGGTCGCAAAAGGGAATCATGTGAGCCTGGGACACTGCATTGGTCATAAATACGAGCTAATTGCCAAGCATGTGAAACTTTGAATCACACGACCATGGGAACGTTGAAATGGTCGTTAAGTGTGAAAAACGGTCCTCAGTCACTTTTTTCAGGGGCCGTTGTAACTGCAAACGGTCACTAAGTGATTGGTTGTTAAGTTGAGGAAGGAAGTACGTACCTTTGTAACATGCGACGTTTTGGAGAAAGTTTCTATACCAGCCAGGACGGCTTCCACCACAGCAAAATAGATCTGAGATAAGAGTTTGCTTAAAAAGCAAAAAAGAAATGCAATATGAATGGTGGAGATTCATTAAGATTTTTAACTTCACACAATCCAAAATTCCTTTACAGGACAGAATCACACAATGGTAGTTTTTTTTTTTTTTTTAAGAAAAACCCCCGAAGGAAGAACAGATAATCGTTGTCATTTATGGATTTCAAGATTAGAAAGGTGAAGTTTGTAGAAAGAAGGAAATTGATGCAACTTTAGAGGGATGAAGTAGATAAAATATAAATATAATTATAATTGCCATCAGAAAGTCTGGAAGCCTTCCCATTCCTTTTTCCCCTATCCTTCCCTTCCCTTTCATTTCCTTTCTTTCCTTCCCATCCCTTCCTTCCCTTCCCTTCCCATCCCTTTCTTCCTTTCCTTTCCCTTCACTTTATTCCCTTCCCACCCCTTTCTTCCTTTCCCTTCCCTTTCCTTTCCCTTCGCTTTCTTCCTTTCCCATCTCTTCCCTTTCTTTTCCTTCTTTCCCATCCCTTTCTTCCTTTCCCTTCGCTTTCTTCCTTTCCCTTCGCTTTCTTCCCTTCCCATCCCTTTCTTCCTTTCCCTTCGTTTTCCTTTCCCTTCGCTTTCTTCCTTTCCCATCTCTTCCCTTTCTTTTCCTTCTTTCCCATCCCTTTCTTCCTTTCCCTTCGCTTTCTTCCTTTCCCTTCGCTTTCTTCCCTTCCCATCCCTTTCTTCCTTTCCCTTCGTTTTCCTTTCCCTTCACTTTCTTCCTTTCCCATCTCTTCCCTTTCTTTTCCTTCTTTCCCATCCCTTTCTTCCTTTCCCTTCGCTTTCTTCCTTTCCCTTCGCTTTCTTCCCTTCCCATCCCTTTCTTCCTTTCCCTTCGTTTTCCTTTCCCTTCGCTTTCTTCCTTTCCCATCTCTTCCCTTTCTTTTCCTTCTTTCCCATCCCTTTCTTCCTTTCCCTTCACTTTCTTCCCTTCCCATCCCTTCCTTTCCTTTCCTTTCCTTTCCCTTCCCTTCCCTTTCTTTTCTTCCCTTCCTTCCCTTCCCTTCTTTTCCTTTCCTTTCCTTTCGTTTCCCCTTTCCCCTTTTTCCTATTTCTGTTTTCTTTCTTATTCACTATTCTTTATTCTCTTCATTTCAGTTTCTCATATTTGTAGTCCTTTTTATCTTCAATCAAATTTATATTAAAAAAAAAAAGACTTCGAACACAAGGCAAATCTTGGTAACTAAGTGCCATTAGTTAAAAAAAATGAAAAAAGAAAGCGAAGAAGCAGATATAAGCTATATTGGGAAAACTCTGTTTTAGATGTAAATCAAAGCCTCTGGAGTGGGATATTTTAAAAAAAGCATTCAAATTGCAATTGTGTACAGTGTACAACCACAACTGGCATGCATTATGGGTTGTTCTGCTCAGCCAGAGGGGCTTAGAAAAAGATCATGGAATTATTACAAAAGGGTATTTTGAAAAACTTACACTTCTTCTGTTTTCTTTTCCAATCCATCGCCCCTCCCTTTTAAATAGAGAAACACAAGTTATTTCTCTCTCTTCCACCCTTAAATTGTTATTTTGCATCTTTTTCTATATAATCCTTGAAATGCACTGAAATTTTTCCGATCCACTTTTAGCATTTTGAACACGGGATGTAGAGAGTGAGTCCTCGACTTATTTCATTTAGTGACCGTTCCAAAATTGTAGCAGCACTGGAAAAAGTGACTTACGACTGTTTTTTCACCCTTACGACTGTGGCAGCATCCCAGGATCATGCGATTTACATTCGGATGCTTCACAACTGACTCATATTTATGACGGTCGCTGTGTCCTAGAGTCCCGGGATCCCCTTTTGCAAGATTCTGCCAAGCCAAGTCAATGGGGAAGCCAGATTCACTTAACAACCGCGTTACTACCTGAACAGCGGCAGTGATTCACTTAACGGCTGTGGCAAGAAAGATCGTAAAATGGGACAAAGCTCAGGTAACAAGTGTCTCACTTAGTGACATCAATGGTGGGCTCAACTGAGGTTGTAAGTCACGGACTACCTTTCAGCATTTTGAAATTAGGATTTTTCATGCTGAGCTTTGAGGAGAGGTTTATTAGCTGCTTCTAGAGCAATCCTCAAGAAGCAGCCAGGGGAGAAATCCTGGCTCAGTGGCTGGACTTACCGAGGTAAGGAGTGTGAGTGGCACCGAAGAAATAGGTCCTGGAACAAGCCAGGGGTCCCTTGGGGGAGACACACTGCACCACCTGTGGTTGGTAAACACAAAATGGACTGGTCATTTAGGTCCTCCACATCCATTCATCTGTCCATCCTCTTGCTAATCTATTTTATCTATCTATCTATCTATCTATCTATCTATCTATCTATCTATCTATCTATCTATCTATCTATCTATCTATCCATCCATCCATCCATCCATCCATCCACTCATCCATCCATCCATCCACCCACCTATCTATCGATCGATCGATCATCCATCTAATCTATATATCGTCTATCTTGTCTGTCTGTCTATCTACATATCCATCCATCCATCCATCTACTCATCCATCCATCTACCCACCCACCCATCCATCTACCCATCCATCCATCTACTCATCCATCTACCCATCCATCCATCCATCCATCCATCCATCCATCTACCCATCCATCCATCTACTAATCCATCCATCTACTCATCCATCCATCCATCCACTCATCCATCATCTATCCACCGATCCATCTATCCATCCATCTATCTACCCATCCATCCGTCTACTCATCCATCCATCTACTCATCCATCCATCCATCTACTCATCCATCTATCTACTCATCCATCCACTCATCCATCCATCCACTCATCCATCCATCCACTCATCCATCCATCCATTCATCCACTCATCCATCCATTGATCCACCCATCCATCCATCCACCCATCCATCTACCCATCCATCTATCTACCCATCCATCCATCTACTCATCCATCCATCTATCTATTTTCCACATTTATTATTTTTACAAAGAACACAAGCCGGCAAATAGATCTAACCTATCTTCCTGCTCCTAGTTTCCCCATGCCGGAATGACTCCTGTTCCTCTATTTGCGAAGCTTGGCAGCTTGAAGATGAGTGAACTTCAACTCCCAGAATTCCCCGGGCAGCAAGGCGCAATGCCTTGACCACAGTGCATCTGAAATTTCCATGCCAGGGACTTACCATGTGTTTGGCGATGCTGCCAGCCAGGCCCGTGTTGCGAAGCAGGTGCCCTTCCGAGGGGAAGCTGAAATTGCCCGAATTCAGGTTTTCTCTGGACGAGTGGGTGCCAAAAAGTGCAAACGGTTGCCTGCTGGGGCTGATCACACACAAAGAGCAAATGACACACTTCCCTTCTATTGGAAGTCAAAGCACTGAGAAACAGGCCACGTTTCAAAAGCCCCTCCCAGAAGGCTTAAAAGAGCAGCAAAGGCTCTTGGGCTCTTTGTAGGAAAGCAACGTTGCTAAATCTGTTTCCAGTCGGCATCTCTCGTTTCTGAACTTCATGGGGCTTTGCCAAGAAAGGTCTTTGGCAGGGTGCCAAAGAAGAGAAAGATTTGTAATAAGTCTGAAGGACTTGTTTTGGAATTAATTTGGACTAAGCTAGGAATGAAGTAATTCCCAGCTGTTATAATAAAATAGGTTTGTTTAAGACTAAGTGTGTCTTGTAATGACTAAGTAAGCCTGGGTCCCAACACAGCACGTCATAAATGTGAGTCAGTTGCCAAGTGTCTGAATTTTGATCACGTGACCCTGGGGTAGCTGCAGTGGGCTGTGAGTGTGCAAAAGGGTCATAAGTCACTTTTTTCACTGATGTGAAAGTTTAGTGCAGTGTTTCTCAACTTTGGTAGGTTGAAGATGGGTGGACTTCAACTCCCAGAATCCCCCAGCCAGCAGCGCTGGCTGGGGGATTCTGGGAGTTAAAGTCCTCCCATCTTCAACCTACCAAGGTTGAGAAACATTGGTTTAGTGACTTCGAATGGTCACTGAGTGAACTGTTGTTAAGTCGAGAACTACCTGTATTATGAGGTAACTATTGCGGGAAGCCAACGCAAGCATTTTTAACACCCAGCAAGAATATTCAGTGGTTTTTCTCAGGGAACAGAAATTCTGATTTCAGCGCAGAAAAACACGCACCCCAGGTTTAATCCCCCAAGCCTTCCCATAAAAAGGATTGGCTAAGAAGTGATGCAAAGACCCCACTTTTGTGCCAAAGACCTCCCGAAAAGCTGCAATCAGACAAAAGAATAACCAATCTCCCGTCCTGCTTATACATCAATTTCCAAGGTAATATCTGGATTACCAATTCTGAAACGTTGCCGGATAAGAAGGCAGAAGTTTATCCTTGAGGATACACGATGAGATTTTGGAATGATCACCATAAATCTGACATTTAATGGTATTTTCCCTTCGGCTATTTGATGGAAGAGGAAGAAGGAGGTTTTCAAAGGCTCTGAAGTTATAGCTCTCATTATTATTATTATTATTATTATTATTATTATTATTGGACAAAACTAGAAATTTTATTTGTGTGTTGATGTGACCCCTGCACGGCAAGGAAGTTATGGAAAGAAGGAATTACCTGTTATCTGTTATATGGCTTGAAATCAGACCGTGGCTGAAGTAACTTCGGAATGGCTGCAGAGGGGGAAAAACAAACAAACATTGATTATCATTAAAATAAACAGGGAAGTGAAATAATCTCTACGCTGCCGTTAAAAAACATCTTGCCAAAAGATGGATGAGGATAGCGCTGCTCTATAAACTATTACGGATAATATGTTTAAATATAGTAGGATAAAGAACGAATTATTAAATATTAAAAGAGAATATATATGATTAAAAATGGAGAAAACAGAGCTTGAGGGCGAAAGAAGATACTGTTTATAGAAATAAGAATAGAAATATTAAGATTTGATTTAAAAATATGGAAAAAGATCACTTTGGCAGAAATTGTAACTGAGTAAAATACATTTGGATATGATAAGTTGTATATGATATATGATATGATATGATATGGTCTGTTTCATAAAATATGTGGGTGTGTATTGGGGGGAAAAACAATAAAACCTGATTTTTTAAAAAATTATGGATTACGGACATACCGGTATAGTCCTCGAGTTACAACGGTTCATTTAGTGGCCGTTTGAAGTTGCATCACTAAAAAAAGTTGACTTGTGACCGGTTTTCAGATTTAGGACCTTATGGTCCCGTGAGCAAAATTTGGGCGTTTCGCTACTGGTTCGTATTTATGACGGTCGCAGTGCGTCCCTTTTTGCGACCTTCTGACAAGCAAAGTTAAGAGGAGAAGTCAGGTTCGCTTAACAATTGTTAGTAATTTAACAGCTGCAGGGATTCACTTAGCGACGGTGACAAGAAGGGTCGTAAAATGGGGGTATAACTCATTTAACTACTGTCTTGTTTAGAAACTCAAATTTTGGGCTCGATTGTGGTCGTAAGTCGAGGACTACCTAAACAGGGATGCCAGCTAGTTCTGCAAATTGTGAGCCCTAGCCACGCCTGTTTTTGGGCTCTTGCAGAAAGCTTTCTGGCGTCTTCACATTCGTGATGGCGCAGTGGTTAAAATGAAGGTATTAGAGGCTGACTCACTGCTCAGTCCAGCGGTTCAAGTCTCATCGGCTCAAGGCTAACTCAGCCTTACGTCCTTCTGAGGTCAGTAAAATGAGGTCCCGGATTGTTGGGGGCAAGAGGCCGACTCTGTAAACCACTTAAAGAGGGCTGGGAAGCATTGTGAAGCGGTGTATAAGGACTTATTCTATTCTATTCTATTCTATTTTCTATATTCTATATTCTATATTCTATATTCTATATTCTATATTCTATATTCTATATTCTATATTCTATATTCTATATTCTATTCCATTCCATTCCATATATTCTATTCTATTCTATTCTATTCTATTCTATTCTATTCTATTCTATTCTATTCTATTCTATTCTATTCTATTCTATTCTATTCTCTCGTCTCATCTCCTCTCCTCTCCTCTCCTATATTTATTCTATTCTATTCCATTCCATTCTATTCCTTCCCTTCCATATTTTCTGTTCTGTTCTGTTCTGTTCTGTTCTGTTCTGTTCTGTTCTGTTCTGTTCTATTCTATTCTATTCTATTCTATTCTATTCTATTCTATTCTATTCTATTCTATTCTATTCTATTCTATTCTATTCTATTCTATTCTATTCTATTCTCTCGCCTCATCTCCTCTCCTATATTTATTCTATTCTATTCCATTCCATTCTATTTCTTCCCTTCCATATTTTTTCTATTCTATTCTATTCTATTCTATTCTATTCTATTCTATTCTATTCTATTCTATTCTATTCCATTCCATTCCATTCCATTCCATTCCATTCCATTCCACTCCACTCCACCCCACCCCACCCCACCCCACCCCACCCCACCCCACCCCACCCCACCCCACCCCATATATTCTATTCTATCCTATTTCGGATTCTATTCCGGGTTCTGTTCTGTTCTGTATTTTGTTCTGTTCTGTTCTGTTCTATTTCTGTTCTATTCTATATTCTGTTCTCTGTTCTGTTCTGTGTCCTATCCTATCCTATCCATCCCTGTTCTGCATTCTGTTCTGTTCTGTTCTATTCTGCGTTCTGTTCTGCATTCTCTTCTGTTTCGTTCGATTGCCATGGTGGCCCAGTGACTAGAATGCAGTATTACAGTCTAATTCTGCCGACTGCTAGCAGTTCGACCCTGACGGACTCAAGGTGGGCTCGGCCTTCCATCCTTCTGAGGTTGGTCAACTCAGGACCCAGATTGTTGAGGACAATAGGCTGACTGTAGAGGCCCGCTTAGAGAGGGCTGTAAAGCTCTGTGAAATGGTATATAAGCCTTATTGCTATTGCTATTCATTACTGTTGTCAAAACGCTGGAATTCCCCGCGCCTCCAGCCACGTGCCTGTCTGTTCCCACTGGGTGCCATCCAAATCGCCTTCAGCCAGCAAGATCGATGCCTTTTTTGTTCTTGAAGAGAAAGGATGTTTACTATTTGGCAGGAAACTAGCCTGAAAAGTCCCATTTCAAGGACTCAAAACGCACAACAAGCTTCACGTTGCAAACAGAGGAGCTGTGTGGCAAGAACCCCCCCCCCAAAAAAAACACCGGCAGTCCTCGACGTACGACCGCTATCGAGCCCCAAATTTCCGCTGCTAAGTTGTTTAAGGGAAGGGTTTTTCCCCCCCCTCATTTTATGACCTTTCCGGCACAGAAGTTAAGTGAATGGCTGCGGTTGTTAAGTTAGTAACGGGGTTGTTAAACAAACCTGGCTTCCCTATAAACGTGGCTTGTCAGGGATTGCAAAAAATGATCGTATTAGTGATCAAATGTAAAATTTGTTACTACCAGGTCTGTGCGTGTGGCTTGGCGTGTGTGGGGGGGGTAATGTGACAGGGTGGGCGTGGCCAACTTTAAAAAAAAAAAACTTTTAAAAGCATTTTTTTCTACAACCTCTTCGGCCGAAGAGGTTGTAGAAAAAAATGCTTTTAAAAGTAAAAAAATAAAAAAGCCTCTGATGATCGCACGACTCAGCTGGGAGAGGGCAGGGATTTTGGCTACCGGTTCTTCGAACTACCCGTCTCCATCGCTACCGGATCGGGCGATCCGGTCTGAACCGGGAGCATTTCACCCCTGGATCACATGACCCTGGGACACTGCAACCGTCATGAACATGAGTCAGCTGCCATCTGATCCCATAACTGTGAGGATGCTGTAACGGTCGTAAGTGTGAAACATGGTCATACGTCACTTTTTATAGTGCTGTTGTACGTCCGGACGGCCGCTAAACGAATGGTTGCAAGTCAAGGACCGGTTATGTAAAATTTAAGTTTCTCTATCCCCCCTGAAATTCGGTCCATATACCTCTCCTGTCTGAGATTCTGAGAGTTCCAGCATGAAAGGGATTTCAGTGTCAAAATTGGCAAAGAAGTTGGTCCACTGATGTTCAAAAGTCATCAACTCCTGGAAGAGAGAGAAAACAGGCTTGAATTCCGCGAGCCGATGCTATTGAAGCCCCCCGCCCCTCAAAAGATGGTGAGAGAAGAAGTCAAACATTTGCATTTATAGAGCTGGAAAGAGCGAGGACAACAGAGTTGGGTTTCAGCTGGTTCTGACCAGTTCTGGAGAACTGGTAGCGGAAATTTTGAGTAGTTCGGAGAACCGGTAGTAAAAACTCTGACTGGCCCCCATCTATTCTCTGCCTCCCGAGTCCCAGCTGATCGGGAGGAAATGGGGATTTTGCAGTATCCTTCCCCTGCCATGCCCACCAAGCCACACCCACTAAGCCATGCCACGCCCACCAAGCCACACCCACAGAACCGGTACTAAAAATTCTGACTGGCCCCACCCCCATCTATTCTCTGCCTCCCGAGTCCCAGCTGATCGGGAGGAAATGGGGATTTTGCAGTATCCTACCCCTAGGAGTGGGGTGGGAATGGAGGTTTTGCAGTATCCTTCCCCTGCCACGCCCACCAAGCCACACCCACAGAACCAGTAGTAAAAAAATTTGAAACCCACCAGTGGAGGACAACTTGCTCAAAATGTCTGGCACCAAAAGGGCTTTTTTAAAAAATAACAACTGCTTCTTGTCAAACTCTGAAGTCAAGCAACTCAGGGTTAAACACAATTAGTAAAAAATTAAATTAATTGCACCAACCTATCCTTTTGGAAGTAGCAGCTGCTGGTAACAGATTCCACTAAGCAGAGAGGGAGGATTAAAACATCAAAAGAGAAGGCGGGGGGGAAAAGGAGCATGGCAATTTCATATAATTTATTTTTATCCCAGCTATTATTATTTTTAGAAATAATTCAAGGCAGAAAGCGCATGCCGTACTCCTTCTTCCTATTTTTTCCCACAACAACAACAACGACAACTCTGTGAGGTGGGTTGGGCTGAGGGAGTGGGACTGGCTCAAAGTCACCCAACTGGGTTTCATGCCAAAGATGGGACTAGAACTCACAGTCTCCTGGCAATTGGCCCAAAGTCCCATACTACCACCCCTTACAATACTAGACAACACAGTATCGACAGTAGAGACCTTCAAATTTCTAGGTTCTACCATATCGCAAGACCTAAAATGGACACCCAACATCAAAAACGTCATCAAAGAAGCACAACCAAGAATGTTCTTTCTGCGCCAACTCTGGAAGCTCAAACTGCCCCAGGAGCTGCTGATCCAGTTCTATAGAGCAATGATGGAGTCTGTTATCTGCACCTCCACAACTGTCTGCAACCCTACAAGACAGACATGGACTTCAGAGGATCATTAGAACTGCGGAAAAAACAAGGGCTACCAACCTGCCTTCCATGGAGGACCTGTATGATGCACGAGTCAAAAAGAGGACTGTGAAAATATCTACAGACCCCTCGCATCCTGGACGTAAACTGTTTCAACTCCTACCCTCAAAACGACGCTATAGAGCACTGCACACCAGAACAACTAGACACAAGGACAGTTTTTTCCCCAACGCCATCACTCTGCTCAACAAATAATTCCTTCAACACTGTCAAACTATTTACTAAGTCTGCACTACTATTAATCTTCTCATTGTTCCCACCACCCATCTTCTCCCACGTATGACTGTAATTTTGTTGTTTGTATCCTTATGATTTATATTGATATTGTTTCCGGATTGCTTATTTGTTCCCTATGACTATCATTAAGTGTTGTACCTTATGATTCTTGACGAACGTATCTTTTCTTTCATGTACACTGAGAGCGTATGCACCAAGACAAATTCCTTGTGTGTCCAATTACACTTGGCCAATAAAGAATTCTGTTCTGTTCTGTTCTGTTCTGTTCTGTTCTGCTCTGCTCTGCTCTGCTCTGCTCTACTCCGCTCTACTCCACTCCACTCCACTCTTCTATTCTAATATTGTATTGTATTGTATTCTATTTTCTTTCTATGCTATTCTGTTCTATTCTATTCTACTCTAATCTAATCAGCTTTCATGTTTAAAGCGCACTAGAACTCACCATCTCCTAGTTTCTAGCTTGCTCACTTAACACCAGATCAAACTGCCCCAGAGTGTCTACTCCTTGACACCTGAAGGCCTGTGCTTTACCAAGGTCACATACAGGAATGGGGAAAGATTGGATAGGGTTCTACTTGTCTTGCCCTTCCCAGCTGGATCCCTCTAGATTTGATTTTAATTGAAGAAGAACTGGTTTGTTTCGGTTTGAGAAAAAGAGGTATGCCCCTAAAACAGGTCCACAATCGTGTCTATACAATCAATTGCTTAATATGCCATTTGCCCTCCCTCTTTTTGGAGGGGTCCTGCCAACAGACCCAAACGCACTGAAGGATGCTTCAGAGCAGTGGTGGGATTCAATTTTTTTTTACTACCGGGTCTGTGGGTGTGGCTTGGTGGGCGTGGCAGGGAAAGGATACTGCAAAATCTCCATTCCCTCCCCACTCCAAGGGGAAGGATATTGCAAAATCCCCATTCCCTCCCCACTCCTGGGGGAAGGATATTGCAAAATCTCCATTCCCACCCCACTCTGGGACCAGCCAGAGGTGGCATTTGCCGGTTCTCCAAACTACTCAAAATTTCCGCTACCGGTTCTCCAGAACCTGTCAGAACCTGCTGGATTTCACCCCTGCTCCAGGAGAAGGTTACTGCAAAATCCCCATTTCCTCCTGATCAGCTGGGACTCGGGAGGCAGAGAATAGATGGGGGTGGGCCAGTCAGAGGTGGTATTTACTGGTTCTTTGAACTACTCAAAATTTCTGCTACCAGTTCTCCAGAACTGGTCAGAACCTGCTGAAACCCACCTCTGCTTCAGAGCAGAAATATCTACAGGAAGGTCTGTTTTTAAAATGACAAACAGCTGGTTGAAAGAAAAGAGTTGTCTGAACAATTCAAGCAACGGCCACTAGATGTCAGCAGAGGCCCACTTTTCGACTCTTCCCATTTCCTCGAAGAAAACCTTCCACAATATTAAAAGCTAGAATAAAAAGCTTAACAGCCCCTTGGAATCCAAATAAAAGCACAGGTGCGCCCGTAGCAAACCCAAAACCCAAAATGAAAGAAGCCACAACATGGCACGTCATGGAGATCTGAGCAATGCTCACACACCGAACTTGAAAAAATGCACAGCATATTAACTGGGGGGGAGTGGAAACCGCCCCTCCCCCCCAGTTAATATGGGTAGTTTTTGACTTACCAAAATTTGAGCCAAAATTTCCATCGCAAGGCAAGACAGTTCAGTGAGCTTTCTTGCCACGGTTGTTAAGTGAGTTAACACGGTGGTTAAATGAATCTGGCTTCCCCATTGGCTTTGCTACTCAGAAGGTCCCAAAAGGGGGATCGCCATAACCCCGGGACAGCAATGGTCATAAATATGAGCCATTTTGATCATGTGACTATGGAGATGCTGCAATGGTCATAAGAGTGAAAAATAGTCATAAGTAACTTTTTTTCCAGTGCTGTTGTAACTTCGAAGGGTCACTAAATGAATGGTTAGTAAGTCAAGGACTATCTTTGTGCTTTTGTTACACTTTTAAATCGGTTTGGTTGAATGTTACGCTTTTAAATCGGTTTGCATGAGCTAACAGTAAAGCTTAAAATCCCTTTATTTAGTGGGATTCACTGCCCCTGACTCCTTGGCAGAACAAGCCATCATAATCTCCATTTAACAATCCCATAATCCCTTGCAGGGTTGAGTCTGGGCAACTGAATGGAACTAGCAAAGCGTTTTAATGGCCGGATGCCCTTCCTGTCACCAATGCGGAGTTTTGTTTAGCAGATATATTCTCAGTGTGCCCAGAGAGAAAAATATCGGCCTCTACCTAGGATTGAACTCATAGCCTCCTGACTGTGAGGCGAGAGCGCCACCTCTAGGCCACCGCACCATTCCGACAAACCACGAACAGGCCCCAAACATTCTCAAATGCATCTGGACACGAACATACGAGTGACTCGCTTTCTGTGCTTCCCAAAAAGGGTCCATCTTGGAAGCCATTTTAGAATGGAGAACCATACCTCTGCAGCTTCTCCTCTTCGTCAGCCCACGGATCCACTCTGTGGATCTGTGTGTGTGTGTTTTTTTTTTAAATGACCCACAGGAAAAAGACTATGGACACATTACCTCATCAAGTAAGCTCTCCAAAGAAATGGGATCCACTTTACTGTAGGCCTTCCAGAGATCCAGACTGACGTCCATCAGCTGCGAAGAGAAAGATCGAGTCAGAGGTGGCCTCTAGAGCAGGGGTTTCAAACTCAAGGCCCGTGGGCCAGATCCGGCCTGCAGGGTAGCTTCGATCTGGCCCGGGGGTCCAGAGTGGAAATAGCAAATAGCCTGCGGTGCCCTCTGCCAGCAAAAATGGAGCTCAGGAGGGCCGCGCACGACCACCCCGAGCTCCGTTTTCGCTGGCAGAGGGCTATCAAAACCAACGAAAAACAAAAGGAGAAACGTTTCCCCTTTTCCATTTGAGCATGCAAGAACGGACAGGAAAGGAGAAAGGGAAAGACAAAGAAGGGAAGATGGGAAGAGAGCAAGGAAGGAAAAAGAAGGAAAGAGGGGAAGGAAGAAGAAAGGAGAAGGAAGAGGGAAGGAAAAAGAAGAAAAAGGAAGGAGGAAGGAAGGAGGAAGGAAGGAGGAAGGAAGGAAGGAAGGAAAGAAGGAAGGAAGGAAGGAAGGAAGGAAGGAAGGAAGGAGGAAGGAGGAAGGAAAGAAGGAAGGAAGGAAGGAAGGAAGAAGGAAAGAAGGAAGGAAGGAAGGAAGGAAGGAAGGAGGAAGGAAAGAAGGAAGGAAAGAAGGAAGGAAGGAGGAAGGAAGGAAGGAAAGAAGGAAGGAAGGAAGGAAGGAAGGAAGGAAGGAAGGAAAGAAGGAAGGAAGGAAGGTGATAGCTAACCTTTTCCAGACCGAGAGCCCAAAGCACGCATGTACCCCCAAACACCCAAAATGCAATGCGTGCGCAGCCCCGTTCATGCGCCCTGCCCCCATACATGTGAACGCAGCCCCCACACACGTGCCCCCCCCACACACATGCACGTCCCCCCCCATGCGCCTTGCCTCCCGCGCATACACGGCAGAGACCCAAAGACCAGCTGGCTGGCAGGAGGCGAGCGCACATGTGCAGCAGAGCTGAACTGGGGCGAAGGCTTGCGTGCCATTAGAGAGGGCGCTGCGTGGCACCTCTGGCACGCCTACCATAGGTTCCCCATCACGGCCCTATACCATGTGAAACAAATCTCTTCTTCAAAACCTCCGGTGATGGGGCACCCCCAACTTCTGGAGGCAAGCCGTTCCACGGATTAATTGTTCTCCAGAAGTGCCCTTTGCAGCTGTGATGGGCAGAGCGAGGGCGCTCCGTCAAACTTTAATTCCCTCCACCCCAATGCATTTAAGCCACAGCTACTACTAACAAGCAGGCTATTATAGCTGGAGAACGGTACCGTGGGCACAGGGGCACCATTGTTCTGCCAGAACGACCATTTCCCCCCCTCCCACCACCACCAGCTGGGCAGGCCAGTGAAAGACCCCACCCCACGGCTGTTCCCAGCTGAAACGAAAGGGTCTCATGGGAGTGAAATGCTCCTATATAGAAGAATCTCTTGGGGTCATTTAGGGAAAGAAAAAAACAGAGGTTGCATCGCAATTCTCGTGCCAGACAGCCCTCTCGCCACGAGCAACCCCCAAGGAGAAGGGCAGGGAGGTTCTTGGCCCGGGCAGGGGGGGCCCACCTCATTGTAAGCCGCCCTGAGTCTCCGGAGAAGGGCGGCATATAAATCAAACTAATAAATAAATAAATAAATAAGGAGCTCTGGTGGCTCAGCAGACTAAAAGCATTCTAATTAAACACCAGCTGTCTGCAATTACTCCATGTTCGAATCTCCCCAGGCTCAAGGTTGACTCAGCCTTCCATCCTTTCTAAGGGAGGTCAATTGAGGACCCAGTTTGTGGGGGCAAAAAGCTGACTTTGTATAAATATATACAAAAGTATGAAGGCTATTGCTTAATGCATTGTAAGCCGCCCTGAGTCTCCGGAGAAGGGCGGCATATATCCCCTCATGAGCACCGACCAATGGTGGGATTCAAATAAATTAACAACCGGTTCTCTGCCCTAATGATCAGTTGGGTGGACGTGGCCAGGGGTGGGCTGCTGGAGGTTCGGGAGAACCTCTAGCTAAGATTCTGTGCAGTTCAGAGAACCCCCCCCCCCAAATCCCAGTCCTGGCTGGCCCCACCCTGCCTACCCCATCCCTCACAGGAGTCCCCACTCGGCCTGTTTTGGATGCAGGTAAGCGCAGGCCGCGCACGGAGGCTCAAGGATGGCGAAAAACGGGCCTACCGGAAGTTTGGAAAGGCTGGAAACAGGCCAGTTTCCAGCCTCCAGAGAGCCTCCGGAGCCTGGGGAGGCGGTTTTCACCCTCCTGGAGGCTCGAGAAAAGCCTCCGGAGCCTGGGGAGGGCAAAAACACCCCCCCCCACACACACACTGTGGTATAGGAGGCTGACTAGGCCACGCCCACCATGGCCACGCCCACCGAGCAACTGGGCAGAGAACCCCTTGCTAACATTTTTGAAGCCCGCCCTTGGGTGTGATAGGCAGCAGTCGGCCTCCTGCATCCCACCGGGAGCAAAAACGGGCTCTGGAGGGCCCGTTTTCTACCTCCCCGGGCTCCGGAGGCTCTCCAGAGGCAGGAAATAGGCCTATTTTTGCCCTTCAAGAGCCTCTGGGAGGCCTGTTTTCCACCTGCCTGGACTCCACGTACCCTCTGCACTTACCTAGGATCCAAAATGGGCTGCATGGGGACACCTTTGAGGGGTGAGGTGGGGCCAGCCGGTCATCGGAACTACCAGTTTGCCGAACTGGATGTAAAATTAACATCCGGTGTGCCCGAAGCACTCCGAACTGGCTCAATCCAACTTCTGGCGCCAACGAAGCGACCAGAGTAGCCATTTTGATTCCTCCAACCTCCCCCGAAAAAAAAACCCACAGAGGATGCCCATGGGATGAAAGCTTTCCCAATGCAAAGGGCGTTTGAAAAGTGGGGTGCCTAATTCTCACCCCATCCCTTTGACCGGCTTCCTGGAAGCACCCCAGGGGGCGGGAAAGGGTGGTCTATCCGTCATCCGGCCCATCCGTTCTTACCTCGTATTTCATGGTGAAGAAGCCGTCCCCGCCGATGCCTTCCAGGGCAAAAGCTTGCACGATGGGCCATTTTTCCACCACAAACATGTCGAAGATCTGCAAGTGACCTGCAAGACACCAAACACAATTTTTTGGGGGGTGTGGGGGCATTTTGGGGGGGGGCATCTCCAACTGTCTGCAATTAGTAAGTTCGAATCTCGCCAGGCTCAAGGTTGACTCAGCCTTCCATCCTTTCTAAGGTGGGTAAAATGAGGACTCAGTTTGTGGGGGCAATAAGCTGACTTTGTATAAAATATACAAAAGTATGAAGGCTATTGCTTCACGCATTGTAAGCCGCCCTGAGTCTCCGGAGAAGGGCGGCATATAAATCAAATTAAAAAAAAAAACTGTTTCCTCCACTTACAACCATTCGTTTAGTGACAGATCAAAGTTAAAATGGTTCAGATGGATCTTGATAGACTGGAGCACTGGGCCCTATCTAACAAAATGAAATTCAATGTAGAGAAAAGTCTTACACTTAGGCAAGAAAAACCAAAAGCACGCATATAGACTGGGGGAAACCAGGCTTAATAACAATAAGTGTGAGAGGGATTTTGGAGTCTTAGTGGACAACCAGCTAAATAGGAGCCAACCGTGTGAAGTGGCAGCCAGAAAAGTCAATTCAATCCTAAACTGCATTAACAGAGGGCTACAATCAAGATCAAGGGAGGTACTACTACTGCTCTATAAAGCTTTAGTAAGACCACACCTAGTATGCAGTTTTGGTCGCCACACTATAAAAAAGAGGTTGAGACTCTAGAAAAAAGTGCAGAGAAGAGCAATAAAGACAACTGCGGGATTGGAGGCTAAAATATACGAAGAACGATTGCAGGAACTGGGCCTGGCTAGTCTAGGGAAGAGAAGGACCAGGGGAGACAGGAGAGCATCTTCCAATATTTGAGGGGCTGCTACAGAGAGGAGGAAGGGGGTCGAGCTGTTTTTCAAAGCACCCAAAGGCCGGACAAGGAATAATGGATGGAAACGGATCCAGGAGAGATTCAACCTAGTAATAAGGAGAATATTTTCTGACGGGGAGAACAATCAATCCATGGGACAGAAGTTGCCTTCGGAAGTTGTGGGAGCTTCATCACTTGAGATTTTCAAGAAGAGAATGGACTGCCATCTGTCAGAAATGAGGTAGGGTCCCCTGTCAAGACCAGGGAAAACAGCAGAGAGAGTTTGAGGGGTGGGGGGTGTTTGACAAGGAAAAAAATAAGTCATTGTTATTAAAAAATATTGTTTTCAATGTCTCTAGGGTGTTTCCTAGCCCTGTTAACAGAATAACAGAGTTGAGAGGGAACTTGGAGGTCCAACCCACTGTGCAAGCAGCAGACCTTATACTAAATCCAGTATTGGAGCATTCACAACTTCTTGAGGCAAGTTGTTCCACTTATTAATTGTTCTAACTGTCAGGAAATTCCTCCTTAGTTCTAAATTGCTTCTCTCCTTGATTAGTTTCCACCCATTGCTTCTTGTCCTGCCCTCTGGTGCTTTGGAAAATAGCTTGACTCCCTCTTCTTTGGGGCAGCCCCTGAGATACTGGAACATTCCTATCATGTCTCCCCTAGTCCTTCTGTTCATTAAACTGGATATACCCAGTTCCTGCAACCGTCCTTCATATATTTTATCCTCCAGTCCCCTAATCCTCTTTCTTGCTCTTCTCTGCATTCTTTCCAGAGTCTCCACATCTTTTTTGAATTGTGGCCACCAAAACTGGATGCAATATTCCCAGGGTGGCCTTACCAAGGCCTTGTAAAGTGGTATTAACACTTCACGTGATCTTGATTCTATCCCTTTGTTGATGCAGCCCAGAACTGTGTTGGCTTTTTTGGCAGCTGCTGCACACGGCTGGCACCTCTCTAAATGGTTGTCTTGTTTTAAACGTTCATTAAAAAAAGATAAAATAGATGACAACGCAGAGTCTTGCAAGTTTCTTGCATCAGCTTTGGCTATTCTCAGTAACCCATTTCTCTCCCCTTCTCCTCCCCTCCCCTCCCCGTTCACAATCCCTGCGAAGGCTTTTCTGCTTAAAATCCTGGCATCCCATAATTAACGGAAATCAAGAGCCTTTTCTGTTCTAAAAAAAGAAAGCTACATTATCATCACCATCATAATGAAAGAATCTGTTATTTCCTCCCATAAAAGAGGATTTGGACGCTTCTCGTGTAAAGCACAGGGGACCTATTGTGTATGTTTCAATTTTTACCGGGTATGATTAACACAAATTAGGCACACGCTCAAATTACTCACTTTGGAGACAAGGCGGGTGTGATTTTCCTTCAAGGACCACTAAAATGAACACCAAACTCCAGATGGGGACAAAAGTTAAGACAGGTAGTCCTCGAATTACAACCACCGAGGCCCAACGTTTCTGCTGCTAAGCAAGGAAGTCGTTAAGTGGGTTTTGTACGACTTTTCCGACCACAGCTGTTAAGTGAAACACTGCAGTCGTTAAGCGAGTAACACAGTTGCTAAGTGAATCTGGCTTCCCCGTTGACTTTGCTCGTCGGGAGGTTGCAAAATGGAGATCACATGACCCCAGGATGCTGCAATCATCCTATGCTACAGCGATCGTTTCAATGTGACAAAAATGGTCGTAAGTCACTTTTTTCAATGCTGTTGTTAACTCTGAACGGTCACTAAATGAACGGTTGGAAGTCAAGGACTTTCTGATCTATAAGGGAGGCTCACCCCATTTTACCTCCCTTTTTGCCACCGCGGTTAAGGGAATTTTGGGTCGTTAAGTAAATTTGGCTTCCCTCGTTGACTTCGCTTGTCGGAATTCAGCTGGGAAGGTCGTAAATGGTGATCATGTGACCCCGGGATGCTGCAACCGTCATAAATCCATGCCAGTTGCCAAGCCTTTGAATTTTGATCATGTGATCACGGGGACACCACAAAGGTCATAACATATATATATATATATATATATATATATATATATATATATATATATATATATATGTGTGTGTGTAGGTCTTTGGTTATTCGGGTCTTCTCCCGCGTAAAATTGGAAGTGTCTTGGTGACGTTTCGACAAAGTCTCATTCGTCATCTTCAGGCTGGTGTTCTCGGCTTCGTGCTTCCAGGAGCAAACTTATTTTATTTTATTTTCATAGGTTTTTAAGTGCATCATTCTTTATGCCAGGGTTTTCCTACGTAAATCAAGATGTTTCACAGCCATAGTACAGTGAAATCAAAATAAATATTTGACCGTTACAGGGCGGAGTCATGAAAAGGGGGCGTGGCTGGCTGACCAAGGCAAATAAGCCAGAAATAGATCTATCTCTCCCAATTCTCCAAACAGACAGCAAAATGCTGCTTTGATGTTTGAGAAAGCCTAGAAACTAGTGAATGAGATTTCACTGTACTATGGCTGTGAAACATCTTGATTTACGTAGGAAAAGCCTGGCATAAAGAATGATGCACATAAAAGCCTACGAGAATAAAATTATATATATGTATGTATGTATGTATGTAGGTATGTATGTATTTGTTTTCTGAGGTTTTCGCGGGTGTTTGTATGTAGGTCTTTGGTTATTCGGGTCTTCTCCCGCGTAGAATTGGAAGTATCTTGGCGACGTTTCGACGAAGTCTCATTCGTCATCTTCAGGCTGGTGTTTTCGGCTTCGTGCTTCTAGGAGCAATGTGTGATCGCAGTTGTCTCTTCCTTTTAACTGCTAGTGGGGGTGTGAACTGATTGGGTGGGAGCTTGGCTGTGCTCTGATTGGATGGGGGTGTGTTCTGTTTGGGTGGGGGCTTGGTTGTGCTCGGGTTAGTCTGAGTTGCAGGGGGATTTGAGCTGGTGAGCTGCATTGCTGTTGTTTGGCTTCATATTCGTGGTCATGCCACATCTTCAGGTGGGTGTCAGTCTGCTTCATGTATGGATTGGAGGGGTTTAAAGTGGCTAATGATGCAGCTGCAGTCTGGCTTCTGGTCCGTGATCGTGCGTCATCATCAATGTGGGTTTGAATCTGCTTTCTGCGGGGATGTGTGGTGGTGACATCCTGTGTGGCCCTCGTGAATGTGGGTCTGGTGTCATTCCTCGTGTTAGGGACTCATTTGTCAACAAGGGTGGGTTTCCAAATGGCTGGTAGGCGGGAGGTATCATCTCGTTTGTTCATGCTGTGTGGGCGTTTTTCTATCTCGATGGCTTCTCTGATTATTCTGTTGTTAAAGTGTTCAGTTTTGGCGATAGTTCTGGTCTTTTTAAAATCAATTTCATGTCCTGTGGCTTTAAGGTGTTGGACCAGGGAACAAGTTGGTTCCTCTTTTCCGACTGAGTTCTTGTGTTCTTCAATGCATGCACTTATTCTTCAACTTCCAATTTTACGTGAGAGAAAACCCGAATAACCAAATATCTGGTGTACCCCAGCATGTGGGAGGAAGCATACGGCATCCCTTTTGCCTTTCAGCTCCAATCCAGGAGCCCTCAAGCAGTCGCAATGCTCCTGGATTGGAGCTGAAAGGCGAAAGGGATGCCGTATGCTCCCTCCCACACGCTGGGGTAGATCAGGTGTCTCCATAGAAAAACACTTAAACTCTCCCCTGGCTCAAGTTGACGAAGGGAGGAGAACTTGTGGCTCAGAGGTTAATACAACTGCCCAACATGCAGGCAGCCCAAGTTTGAATCCAAGAAAAGGCTACAGCTAGCTGATGAGAGCTAAATAGCTTGAAATAGATCTATACTAGTCTCCCTTTATTTCTTTATGAGCAAAATATAAATTATATTTATATATGATTTTTACATATATAAATATAAATATTTAAAATAATAAATTTATATATAAATAATAATAAATTTATAATAAATAAATAATATTCATTCATTCACTCATTCATTCATTTATAAGAATTTGGGCAATAATAATTCTATCATTATTAATAATTATTATTACGATAAAAATTAACATTTATTACGATAAATAAATGTATATAAATACTAAATACTAAATACTAAATACTAAATACTAAATACTAAATACTAAATACTAAATACTAAATACTAAATACTAAATACTAAATAATATTCATTCATTCATTCATTCATTTATAAGAATTTGGGTTTTTTTCTAATCTACCTTGGGAGCTGAACGGAATGCCAATCCGGCTGCAGTCTCGAACCATATCCACAAAGCTGGAAATTTTAAATTCTTCAGCCGACTCTTCAACTTCGTACTAAAACAAGAAGGAGGGAGAATCTTTTGAAAATAAAGACAATAAATTCCCAAATGCACGATGGCTCTTAATGCCATCTCAAAGCCAAAGCCCATTTAAGCTTCCGGTGGATCTAAAAAAGGCTGCCGTTTAGGATCGCCAGTTCCTGCAAAGCAAAATAGAAATTCTAGTACAGGTAAGTCCTCAACTTAACGGCCGCAATGGAGCCGAAAATTTATGTTGCTAAGTGAGACAGTTGTTAAGCGAGTTTTGCCCCATTTAACAGCTCTTGTAGTGAATAGTTTTTAAATGATTCACTGGAGGTGTTAAATTAGTAACGCGTTGTTAAGCGAAAAATGGCTTCCCCATTGATTTTTCGGGTCAAAAGGTCGCAGAAGGGAATCACATGACAGCAATGGTCGTAAGTATGAGCCAGTTGCCAAGGATCTGCATTTTGAACACGTGACCAAGGGGGATGCTGCAAAGGGTGTAAGTGTGAAAAATGGTCGTAAGTCACTTTTCTCAGGGCCGTCGTAACTTTGAACAGTCACTAAATGAACTGTTGTAAATCGAGGACTACCTGTAATCCAAGGAAATGCATGTAACTAATTTTCAGCAACTTGTTTTTTCACTTAACGAGTCAAATTGGTGCCCATCAACCATTCGAACTAAAAAGCCAAAAATAATTCGGTGTTAAAAATCTTTATACAACGCTAAGGCCAACTTTTCTCACTGGCTGCTGTCTTTATTTTATGTTTATTTCTTGACTTGTATCCTGCTTTTATTATTTCTACAAACAATTCAAGGCCGCAAACAGATCCTTCCTCTTCCTACTTTCCCAATAATAACCACCCTGTGAGGTAGGCTTGGGCTGAGAAAGTGGGACTGGCCCAAAATTATCCAGTCAGCTTTCGTGCCTAAGATGTGACTACAACTCACCACCTCCTGGTGATTGAGCCAGTCATCTTGCCAGCTTTTATGTCTAAGACGGAACTAGAATTCACCACCTCCTGGTGATTGGCCCAAAGTCACCCAGCTGGCTTTCATACCTAAGGCGGAACTAGAACTCCCAGTTTCCTAGTGATTGGCCCAAAGTCACCCAGCTGGCTTTCATACCTAAGGCGGAACTAGAACTCCCAGTTTCCTAGTGATTGGCCCAAAGTCACCCAGCTGGCTTTCATACCTAAGGCGGAACTAGAACTCCCAGTTTCCTAGTGATTGGCCCAAAGTCACCCAGCTGGCTTTCATACCTAAGGCGGAACTAGAACTCCCAGTTTCCTAGTGATTGGCCCAAAGTCACCCAGCTGGCTTTCATACCTAAGGCGGAACTAGAACTCCCAGTTTCCTAGTGATTGGCCCAAAGTCACCCAGCTGGCTTTCATACCTAAGGCGGAACTAGAACTCCCAGTTTCCTAGTGATTGGCCCAAAGTCACCCAGCTGGCTTTCATACCTAAGGCGGAACTAGAACTCCCAGTTTCCTAGTGATTGGCCCAAAGTCACCCAGCTGGCTTTCATACCTAAGGCGGAACTAGAACTCAACGCCTCCTGGTTTCTAGGCCAACACCTTAACTACTACACCAAACTCTCTCTCTCTCTCTTTCTTTCTACCGGGTGGAATATGGCAAGCAAGACATTTTCTGCCCCAAAGTAAAACAAATAGTTTTGCAAGCACTCAAAAGCTGGCCCACGTTGAATTACGAAAAACGACCCCTTCGTCGGCTGCCACTTTCCGATTGCGCCAACTCCCGGCTTTCAAACCAGCCCGTTTCTGCCAGCCTTGAATTCTCAAATTCGGAGCAGAGCTCAACCTGAGCCTTTCCTTTTGAAAAGAAAACCCAACCAATAATAAATAGAAAGGTGCCTAAAATCCAGCTTCTGCGTTATTTCCCCAAAAGCTCAAAAGCTGGATGGTGAACCCTGCCAAACTCGATTTCAAGAAAACCACAAAATAAACGGATTTTACACAATTCGTTGAAAGGATAACTGGCGATAACTGAACAGAGCTTTGGTCCCTGCCTGAAGAAGCCGTTTTGTGATTTTCAAAGCCCCTTTGGAGGGTTTTTCCTAAGCCCTCTCCAATTTAAAACCCATGCCTATTGTGCTCTATTTCATGGATGCCAACGACCCCGTCGACTCGACAATTTCATTTTATGGCATTCCTGGCGTTTCATTATCCGAGGCGGCTCCCACTCTGGGCTGGTGGCACGAGGTTGAGAAAGGAACGGAAGACAAAAGAACAGCAGAAACAAGCTTTGGGCCAAAACGTGGACATTTTAAAAGCCCGACGGGGACGCCAACTCCCCCACGAATGCGTCCAACCTCTCCAAAATGAAAGACTCAAATGGCAGACAGAAGGCCAGCTGGAGAGGATTTTGGAATTCTGGGCCGGCCCGAGACACGAGGCTGGATGGATATACGACACCGTGGAATGATAGAATATTGAAGGTGGTTTAGATTTTCATGCACGCTGAGGTTGCCCGGGAAACGGGAAAAAGGAAGGAATTGGAAAACTACGATAGGCTGGCTTTCGGATTTAAGGAACTCCTCAAGTTACGACCACAATTGAACCCAAGCTTGCCGTTGCTAAGCAGGACAGTTGTTCTGAGTAGCTTTACAGGATTTGATTGACGGCTTTAAGGTTTTGTATAGTTTTTAAGATGGGGAGCCGCCCAGAGTTACCGCGTGGTAAGAGGGGCGGACGATAAATTTTACCGATAAATAAGGGAGGTTCTCCCCTTCTGGGGTCCTTTCTTGCCACCGTTGTTAAGGGAATCATTGGGTCGTTAAGTAAATTGGGCTTTCCTCGTGTGACTTTGCTTGTCGGCTGGGAAGGTCATAACCGGTGATCACGTCACCCCGGAATGCTAAAACTGTCATAAATACATGCCAGTTGCCAAGCCTTTGAATTTTGATCATGGGGATGCTACAAAGGTCGTAACTGTGAAAAACGGTCATCCCTTTCTGCAGCGCCGTTGTAACTTTGGACGGTCACTAAATGGAGTGTTGTTAAGTTGAGGACTACCTGTCCTCAGCTCTTTCCCAAAAATGGTATTTCTTTAAATTTTAAAAATGCTCAAAAATTTCCCAGCAGATGGGAAGATTTACATCCCCGGTTTGAAGCCCCCTTTTTGTCCTGGAATGGAAAGCACAATGCATTTAACCAATATGAATGTAATAGAGATAATCCTCGACTTACAACCATTTAGTGACCATTCACAGTTACGACGGCACTGGAAAAAAGGGATTTAAAACCATTTCCCCACATTTAACGACGGTTGGCGGCCTCCTCACGGACATGTGGTCAAAAATTCAGAGGCTCGGCAACGGATTCATATTTATGACGGTCGCCGTGTCCTGGGATCATGCAATTCCCCCTTATGTGACCTTCGGACGAGTAACGGAGAAGCCAGATTTACTTAACAACGGCAAGAAATGTCATTAAGTGGGGCAGTGCTCACTGAACAACGGTCTTGCTTAGCAAGAGAAATTTTGTCGTCGTAAGCCAAGGACTATCTGTAGTGTTCAGTTAAAAGATTCTGGGCAACCTTGCAGGAGATGTTGTATTTTTTTGAGAGCTCTGGCTGGTCTCTACGATAGGGGCCTTCAAACTTGGCAGCTTTAAGACTTGTGGACTTCAACTCCCAGAATTCTCCAGCCAGCTGGCTGGAAAATTCTGGGAGTTGAAGTCCACAAGTCTTAAAGCTGCCAAGTTTGGGGACCCCTGCTCTACAACGATGTTTCTCAACCTTGGCAATGATAAGGTGTGCAGACTTCAACTCCCCCACCAGAAAAGCTGAAATCCTGCACAGGAAGTCCGAACTTTTGCACTCTGTGCCCCCCCCCGAGTTCTTCCTCGGTTTATGGCTCACGCACTCACCTCCGTTTCCGTCAGGCAGTGGAAATGCAGGTTCCTCCAAAACGCCACGTAGGGTAGAAGGTAGTTGTAATTGACAGGGTTGCAGTACAGATGGACGCTGTCCGGCTTCACCAGCAGGATCACATCTGCGAGAAACACGGGGTCGTAAAAAGAGGACTCGTGAGAAGCAGGGAAGCGCCAGCATCGTTGGTAACCAGAGGTTCATACCAGCCCGTCAGGGAGGGGGTGGGGCAAGCTCCCACTTACCGTCGAGGACTTCTTCAGGGAATCCTGATCTCTCAAACTCATTGTTGTTCTGGCTGTACAAGCCGAAGAGGAGATAGTTGGCCAGTTCCCGGCATCCTTCATTATACCGACTATCAATTCCTGCACAAATTAAAACAAAAAACAAAAAAACAGAACATTTGGAGAATAAGATATTGGGGGAAATTACTTCTTGTTTAGGGACGAGGTGGCTCAGCGGCTAAGACGCTGAGCTTGTCAATCAAAAGGTTGACAGTTCAGCGGTTCGAATCCCGAGTGCTACGTAACGGGGTGAGCTCCCGTGACTTGTCCCAGCTTCTGCCAACCTAGCAGTTCGAAAGCACTAAAAAAAATGCAAGTAGAAAAATAAGGACCACCTTTGGTGGGAAGGGAACAGCGTTCCGTGCGCCTTTGGCGTTGAGTCATGTTGGCCACATGGCCCAGAGACATCTTCGGACAGCGCTGGCTCTTTGGCTTTGAAACGGAGATGAGCACCGCCCCCAAGAGTCGGGAACAACTAGCACATATGTTTTTTTTCTCAACACTGTTAAAACTTTTTAAGATGTGTGGATTTCAACGCCCAGAATTCCCCAGCCAGGGATGGGGAAATGAACCCTTCACGTTGCCCATGTTTCCAACAGAAATCTGAAATGCCCTTACATATTCTAGATAATTTTTCTGAAGTTACAGTATATACCCGTTTGAAGAAATTCTCTTTTAAAATTTTAACATGGCAACTTCATTCAACCGCATACTTTTCCACTGCTCCAATCAGGTAAGTCCAAATTTCTTACCAATGTACAGTAGTGGCCCAAATTGTGGAAGCCTTTTGGGAAAAGTGTATTTTTGAGTTTTGATGGCTAATAACACCACTTTTTTTTTCTTTTTTGAGTTTCAAGAGAATCCTCTTCCACTGCTCGAATGGCCTGGGAATAACCCAGACCTTCTTAACCCAATTGAAAATCTACGGAGACGACTAGAGTAACTTGTTAGTCAGAAGCAACCCAGCAATAAAACCCAGTTAATAGAAGCCATCATTCAATCCTGGTTTCACGTTAGAACAGCTGCAGAACTAAAAGACTTGGTTCACTCCATGGGAAGACGTTGTAAGGCCGTCATTCATGCTAAAGGTTACACAACTAAGTATTAACTGACACGGTGATAATTTTCGTATATCTCGTTTTTTTCTATGGTGATCATTTTTTGTGTATCTTGTTTTTTTTCTACGTGTTTCTCTTTTCTTCTTCATACTGTTAACTGCTCTTCCAATAGCAAATCCTTCATAAATGCTATTGCATTACATTCTTGATTAAATTATCTTTCCATTGATATATAATTTTATGGTACTACTCCCCCTCCCCCCAAAAAAGTGGTGTTATTAACCTAGTTTTAGAAATTATATTTTTCCCAAAAGGTTTCCACAATTTGGGCCACTACTGTAGGGTATATTTCTATTAGTCGCTCTGGATACGATGCAACTTAGCAAGTTAAGGTTTCGGGATATCCCTCATTTTAGGAAAACACACAGCTAACATCGATGGGAGCAGCCAGACAGTTTTTCCCATGAAGAGCGAATTAATTGAGGGTGCGGTTTTGCATGAAATTTACACCTTAGAATGGTAGACGGTGCCAGCAGGATGTGTTTCAACCTCACCCATGATGCCAGGGTGTTAATTTGCTTCCGTGAGTTCAGAGTGACTTCCCACCCAAAAGTTGCCTCACTGCGACGAGGAATATTTTGAGCCAACATGGTTCCATCAAGCAGCCAAGCTAGAGATGCCGAGCCAACTTTGACACCTGTTGCCGTAAGGGCCGGGGCTTCTGTTGGACCATCAAATGTCGCACCTTGGGAAAATGGTGCCATTTGATCTCCATGGTGTTAAAGTGTGTAAGTCTACTGTCCAGAGCAGGGGTCTCCAACCTTGACAACTTTAAGACTTGTGGACTTCAACTCCCAGAGTTGAAGTCCACAAGTCTTAAAGTTGCCAAGGTTGGAGACCCCTGGTCCAGAGGAATTATCTGCTCCCCATCTGGACCAGTTACTGTTCCTTCATCTAGAGGAGGAACATTTTAAGTCGAGCAAGTAACGAACAAGAAAGGTGCAATTTCTGTGGATGGCGGAGCAGAAATATCCAAGAACTCAAAAAGGATTGGCAATAATTTTTAATCCCATATCCCAGTGAAACCTAGAAACAAAACTGAACCCGCCTTAGTAATTTCATTTCAGGTCATTTATTTGGATCCTGCCTTTCTTATTCTCACAAACAATCCAAGGCAGTAAACGTATTGCATACATCCTCTACTTTTCCCCATAACAACCACCCTGCGAGGTGGGCTGGGCCGAGAGTGAGGGACTGATCCAAAGTCACCCAGCCGGCATTCTGGCTTAAGGCAGGGCTAGAACTCACCATCTCCCAATGCTCGGCCCTAAGTCAACAGCTGGGTTTCATGCCTAAACACAGGGCTGGAACTCACCATCTCTTCATGCCGAGGCAGGACTAGAACTCCCTGTCTCCTGGTGATTGGCCCGAAGTCACCCAGTCGGATTTCATGCCCGAGGCAGGACTAGAACTCCCTGTCTCCTGGTGATTGTCCCAAAGTTACCCAGTTGGATTTCATACCCGAGGCAGAACTAGAACTCCCTGTCTCCTGGTGATTGGCCCAGTCACCCGGTTGGATTTCATACCCAAGGCAGAACTAGAACTCCGTCTCCTAGTGATTGGCCCAGTCACCCAGTTGGATTTCATACCCGAGGCAGAACTAGAACTCCCTGTCTCTGGTGATTGGCCCAGTCACCCGGTTGGATTTCATACCCAAGGCAGAACTAGAACTCCCTGTCTCCTAGTGATTGTCCCAAAGTTACCCAGTCGGATTTCATACCCGAGGCAGGACTAGAACTCCCTGTCTCCTGGTGATTGGACCAAACTCACCCAGTCGGATTTCATACCCGAGGCAGAACTAGAACTCCCTGTCTCCTAGTGATTGTCCCAAAGTTACCCAGTCGGATTTCATACCCGAGGCAGGACTAGAACTCCCTGTCTCCTGGTGATTGGACCAAACTCACCCAGTCGGATTTCATACCCGAGGCAGAACTAGAACTCCCTGTCTCCTAGTGAAAATCCCAAAGTTACCCAGTCGGATTTCATGCCCAAGGTAGGACTAGAATTCCCTGTCTCCTGGTGATTGTCCCAGTCACCCGGTTGGATTTCATGTCCAAGGCAGGACTAGAACTCCCTGTCTCCTGGTGATTGGCCCAAAGTTATCCTGTCGGATTGTTTAGATTACTTTGTCATTATATAAATAGCTAGTTTATATTATTATGGAAAAGGAAGAAAGTTGAGATTCTTTGTGACTGCTTTACTCTGCTGCAACAGAGGGAGTTGGAAGTCAATGCTTTTTTCCCCCTTCCTTTTCTTTCCCCTTTCCCTCGCCACCGTGTTCCCCTAGTTGCTTTGTATTTTTCTATTTTATTCTATCGTTTAATAAAAAGTTTTTAAAAATATGCAAAAAGGTTCAACAAAAACAGTACGTATCCAGAGCTGAAGGTCCTTTAGCGAAGGATTTTTCCAACCTTGGACACTGGAAGACTTGTGGACTTCAACTCCCAGAGTTCCTCAGCCAGCAACCTTGGCAACTTGAAGACTTGTGGACTTCAACTCCCAGAGTTCCTCAGCCAGCAACCTTGGCCACTGGAAGACTTGTGGACTTCAACTCCCAGAGTTCCTCAGACAGCTTTGCTGGCTGAGGAACTCTGGGAGTTGAAGTCCACAAGTCTTCCAGTGGCCAAGGTTGGAAAAATCCTGCTTTAGCGACAGGAAAGAAGGAAGGCAGAGTTTAAAATCTTCCCCATGAGTTTCAGACGAGGGCCCCCTCTGCAATCCGAGAACCGCAATGCCGTGTCCAATCGCACAACCCACGAGGCAAAGCCTCTTAAGACGGGGTCCAGGCTGGAAGGATTAGGCCTCGGAGGGGAACATCTGGGAGGGATGGGGCTGGCGGGAAGGAGGAGGACAGGCGAGCATCCTTCTCGGTGGGGTTACGCAGGGATAAAGCCCCAGGGCTGCCAAGATATCCAAGCTAGGATCAGAATCACGTCTGTGGAAACTAGGGCAAGAAAATTAGGCCGTGCCCGGTCAGTTTCAAAGTTAAAAGAGTTCACAGATGGGTTTTTTTTTTTTTTTTGCACCCAACACCTGGCTAATTTTTATACAAGTCGGAACAGCATTAAACGCTGTCAGCGTTTAGTAATAAATCTTCCCACCTTCCATCTGGCAACCAGTTCGGCACAAGTTCTGCCTTCGTTTCATTTCCATCAGCTGGAGAGAGAGTTTGGTCTAGTGGTTAAGGCACCACTCTAGGAAGGAGGAGACGGTGAGTTCTAGTCCTGCCCCAGCCATGAAAGCCGTCTGGGTGACTTTGGGCCAATCACCAGGAGATGGTGAGTTCTAGTCCCGCCTTAGCTATGAAAGCCGTCTGGGTGACTTTGGGCCAATCACCAGGAGACAGTGAGTTCTAGTCCTGCCTTAGCCATGAAATCCAGCTCCAGATTTAGAGAGAAAGCTCCCTGGGAGGATACAGAAAACGGAGGAGCTGCACTACAGGGAGTCCTCGAATTACAGTTCATTTAGTGACCGTTTGAAGTCACCCAAAAGTGACTTATGACCATTTTTCAAACTTACGACCATTGCACCATCCCCGTGGCCAAGGGATCAAAATTCAGATGCTTGGCAACTGACTCTTATTTATGACGGTTGCATGGGATTCTCACGGGTTCCTGTGATTCCCTTCTGTGGCCTTCTGACAAGCAGAGCCAATGGGGAAGCCAGGTTCACTTAACCATCATGTTACTAATTTAACAAGAAAGAAAGAAAGAAAGAAAGAAAGAAAGAGAGAGAGAGAGAGAGAGAGAGAGAGAGAGAGAGAGAGAGAGAGAGAGAGAAAGAAAGAAAGAGAAAGAGAAACGGGGGAGGAGGAAGGAAGGAAGGAAGGGAAGGAGGGAGGAACAAAGGAAAGAAGAAACAAAGGAAGGAATGAAAAAGAAAGAAAGAATCAGAGAGAGAGAGAAAAGAAAGACAGAAAGAAAAGGAAGGAAGGAAGGAAGGAAGGAAGGACTGAAAGAGCTGCAGATTTCTCACTTAGCGACACTTGGGCTCACTTGTGGTTGCAACTCGAGGACTACCTGTGTTGTTCCGATGCTAAAAGAAAAAAAAATCCTCTTTTTTCCCACCAGGGCAACCAAAAAAACCGGAAAGAGTCTCTTAGCAACAGAGAGGAGATGGATTTGGCATCTGGCAAATGTGCCTGATTTTGCTGCCAAGGCCTGAACCCCCATGACAAAACATTTGTGGGGGGGGGGGGGAGAGGAGGGGAGGGTTCTGGGAAAGAGGCCTTGTGAAGTGACTGGGTTGCAGGAGGCTGGAAGGGGACAAGGGAGTCCGAAGGAAAGGTGGAGGGGAGAGGGACGGGGGTGAAAGGACAGGGCCTTTCTTTGTAGGAGGGGGAAAAAATCCATTTTTTACAATCGACATCAGAGGCAGAAAAACTTAAATCGGTCATGAAAACCGAGCAGCAGCTCTTTTAGTTGACTTTTATTTATATTCCACTTTTTATTTTTGATTTGAAATAACTCCAAGTGGCTCCAAACATACACAATAGTTCTTACCCCTCTTATTTGCCCCACAACAGCCCTGTGAGGTAGGTTGTGTTAAGAGGGAGGGACTGGTCCAAGGTCTCCCAGCCGGCTTTCATGGCTAAGGCGGGACTAGAACTCACCGTCTTCTGGTGATTGGCCCAAAGTCACCCAACTGGCTTTCATGCTTAAGGAGGGACTAGAACTCACTGTCTCCTAGCGATTGTCCCAAAGTCACCCAGCTGGCTTTCACACCTAAGGCGGGACTAGAACTCACCGTCTCCTGGGGATTGGCCCAAAGTCACCCAACTGGCTTTCATGACTAAGGCAGAGCTACAACTCACTGTCTCCTGGTGATTGGTCCAACTGATTTTCCTGCCTAAGACGGGACTAGAACTCACCGTCTCCTGGTGATTGGCCCAAAGTCAACCAGCTGGCTTTCACACCTAAGGCGGGACTAGAACTCACAGTCTCCTGGGGATTGGCCCAAAGTCACCCAACTGGCTTTCATGACTAAGGCAGAGCTACAACTCACTGTCTCCTGGTGATTGGCCCAAAGTCATCCAGCTGGCTTTCATGCCTAAAACAGGACTAGAACTCACTGTCTCCTGGTGATTGGCTCAAAATCACCCAGGCGGAACTCGAACTCAGAATCTCTCTGATTCTAGGCTGGTGCCTTAACCACTTGACGCAATCAGGTTTCGCCTCTTCTTTGCAAAAATCTCACCCTGACTTAAGGAAGATGTGAACAGCCACCGGATCACCTCCATTTAACCATATTCCTAACTCCATTCACCGTTTCAGGCCAAAGCAGGGCTGTTAATCCTGCACCGGCAGTTTTAGTCAGGGAAAAAATGCTGGGGAGGTAGGCTGAAAGGGTCCAGAAGATGCCCAGGGCGAGAAAATAAAGGCCTCTTTTCATTTACTTATCCTCCTCTTAGGAGAGGAAATTCTATAAATGGTATAATTCGTAGAATTATAAAGTCTATAAAAAGCAGCCTCCTTCTCTATTAAGAAGCAGCTTGGCACCGATCGAATGCTTCTCACGCAGGCCACGGAGTGCCACTTTGCCCCTTTCACTCACACACACACACACTAACGCCTGTCAATGCATGTCAAGGATGAAAAGAATTTACCCAAAATGCAGAGGATGCCATCTGGCTGGGATTTGTTGCTCTCCGTCAGAATGTTTTGAATTTGTCGAAGTCGGCTGCAACTGGGAAGAGAAACGGGGAACAAGAATTAAGAGGCCGTGGTGGGAAAGGAAGAAGGCGAGTTATTTTATGCCGAATTGGCAAAGCGGATAGTTCTCTTTTCTTTTTGCCTTCTGCAAAGTTTGCAAAATGCTGTAGAAATAGAACAAAATTAGGAAGAGTTGAGTAGAGTAGAGTAGAGTAGAGTAGAGTAGAGTAGAGTAGAATAGAATAGAATAGAATAGAATAGAATAGAATAGAATAGAATAGAATAGAATAGAATAGAATATTAGAATAGAGTAGAATAGAATAGAAAATATGGAATGGAATGGAATTAATAGAATAGAATAGAATAGAATAGAGAGAGGAGAGGAGAGGAGAGGAAAAGAGAGAATGGAATGGAATGGAATGGAATGGAATAGAATAGAATAGAATAGAATAGAATAGAATAGAATAGAATAGAATAGAATAGAATAGAATAGAATAGAATAGAATAGGGGAGGGGAGGGGAGGGGAGGGGAGGAGAGAATTTGGAATAAAAAGAAAGGGAGGAGAGGAGAGGAGAGGAGAGGAGAGGAGAGGAGAGGAGAGGAGAGGAGAGGAGAATAG
>JAUDYJ010000007.1:82277440-82439940 GCA_030761175.1 Masticophis lateralis
GTCAGAGGCTTTTAAAAGCATTTTCTTCTACAACCTCTTCAGCCGGAGAGGTTGTAGGAGGGAAAAAAATGCCTTTAAAAGGTTAAAAAAAAAAAAGAGAAAATGTTGGCCACACCCACTCAGGCCATCTACGCATGTGAACGCTGCTAGCAAGTATACTCTCACACGTGTGCACTGTCCCTGCGTTTTTATATTTACCAGCAGAGCTATTATTTCTGGACTGTCAGACACACCGTAGCTTGCCAAATTTCTTATCAGCACCTACTGCGCATGTCCTGCATTCTTTTACTTCTTCTAAAAACTTCCCTTTGTTCTCCAGCCAGTTAAGGTCAGGCTGGGGATTCTTTGCCAACATGTAATCTAATTTCGATAGGGAGATGTCTTTATTTTCTTACAATAAATGCGAGTTTAATTAGAAGATGTATTCCGGTTTTATTGATCAAAGTATACTTAAGGATAAAAGCCACGATCCAACTCAGAATGAGGGCAATTACCCCACGCAAGGTAACGGGGCTGATTGCTGCTCTGACGTGCACAAATGCGCACACGTGCTCAGGAGAGCTCGGGAAGACCAGCTGGGTCCCGTGAATTGCACGCGTGCGCACGGGAGGCCCAAACACCAGCTGTGAGTTGGGCGACAGCTCGTGTGCCTGGAAAGAAGGCTCTGCATGCCACTTTGGGCAGGCGTGCCATAGGTTCACCATCACAGCCCTATACCATTCCAATCTCTTCTTAAAAAAACTCCAGTGATGGAGCACATACAACTTCTGGTGGCAGGCCGTTCCACTGGTGAATTGTTCTCACTGTTTGGAAGTTTCTCCTTCATTTGAGATTGAATTCCAGAATACCCAGCATCCTAGATCCCTCCTAAATTCCAGGTTGCTTCTCTCCTGGATGAGTTTCCACCTGTTGCTTCATGTCCTGCCTTTGGGTGCTTTGGAGAATAGCTTGACTCCCTCTTCTTTGGGGCAGCCCCTGAGATACTGGAACACTGCTATCATGTCTCCCCTAGTCCTTCTCTTCATTACACTTCATTATGAAGTTTCACTTCTCATTCCAGAAACTTCTTCAACTCTAAGTGGGGAATGGAAGGATTAATATTCCTTGCAGACAACTTTGTTATTTGCATCCTTTTTAGAGTTGTTGAGGCCACCTGGAGGTTGATCTGTCTCCTCCGTTGTCCCAGAGGTGCTTTTTTAAGAGGCAACTTAAAATTTTCTTGTTTTTTCTTGGGAGGATGTTTCATTTCTCATCCAAGGACAACCATGACCATCCCAGCTCTCTCCAAAGTTGCTTCTCTCCTTGATGAGTATCCACCCGTTGCTTCTTCTCCTGCCTTCAAATGCTTTGGAGAATAGCTTGACTCCCTCTTCTTTGGGGCAGCCCCTCAAATAACGGAAGAGGCTATCACGTCACCCCAGATCTTCACGTTTAAGACTTAGGACGTGCCCCGTTTTGGATTTGGGGCTGCAGGAAACCACAACCACACCACGCTGTGGCCAAAGAGCTCAAGGGAGCCAAATGAGCTCATTGGATCCAGTTTCAAGACCACTGTGGCTAAACATGGCAAAGCTGAAGAATTTTCTATGCCGTGGGAAGCTACCAAACCCCAATTGTTGACTTCTCCTGCATGTCTGGTGGGTACAAGGGATGGGGGGAAGCAGGGGAGACTCACTCACTTCCGGACAAACACAAGACGGGACTGATTTGGGGGCATCTCAAGGCCACTTGTCAGATCCCACATCCTGAGAACAGTTGGGAGGACACAACCCAACCGCTCTGGATTGGCCGCTCCATTTTGAAACCTGGGGCTTTCCAGCTGCCCTCTTTTTTAAAAAAAAATTGATTTATATGCCGCCCTTCTCTGGAGACTCAGGGTGGCTTACAATGCGTTAAGCAATCGTCTTCATACTTTTGTATATTTATATAAAGTCAGCTTATTGCTGACTTTGTATAAATTTCTTCACAAACCCATCCCCTTGGAATACCTCCCTTGTTCCAGATTGGGCTAGGCAGATCTTCCCGAGGGTGGAGGGTGGCATTAGGAGAAGATGCTGGAGCTAGTTCTCGTGAGAACTGACTGGTCAACAGGATGCCAAGAGGCTCCCAACGTCCTATCTCCATGGCAGGAAGTGCAAGGAAGCCCTATCTGGAGAAGGAGGAGGACAAGAGGAGGAGGAGGAGGGGGAAGAAGAGGAGGAGGAGGAAGAAAAGAAGGGGGAGAAAAAGCGGGGAGGAGGCGGTGTGAGGAGGAGGAAGAAGAGGAGAAGGAAGAGCGGAGAGGAGAAAGAAGTGGAGGAGGCGGTGTGAGGTGGAAGGAGAGGAGGAGGAGGAAGAGGAGGAGGAGAAGGAGGAAGGGGAGGGAGAAGAGGAGGGGGAGGAAGAGCGGAGAGGAGAAAGAAGTGGAGGAGGCGGTGTGAGGAGGAAGAGGAAGGAGAGGAGGAGGGGGAAGGAGAGGAGAAGGAGGAAGAGAAGGAGGAAGAGGAGGAGGAGAAGGAGGAAGGGGAGGGAGAAGAGGAGGGGGAGGAAGAGCGGAGAGGAGAAAGAAGTGGAGGAGGCGGTGTGAGGAGGAGGAAGGAGAGGAGGAGGAGGAAGAGGAGGAGGAGAAGGAGGAAGGGGAGGGAGAAGAGGAGTGGGAGGAAGAGCGGAGAGGAGAAAGAAGTGGAGGAGGCGGTATGAGGAGGAGGAAGGAGAGGAGGAGGGGCAAGGAGAGGAGGAGGAGGAAGAGAAGGAGGAAGAGGAGGAGGAGGGAGAAGAGGAGGAAGGAGCGGAGGAGGAAGAAGAGAAGGAGGAAGAGAAGGAGGAGAAGGAGGAGGGAGGAGTGGGAGGAAGAGCAGGGAGGAGGAAGAACTGGAGGAGGCAGTGTGAAGAGGAGGAGGAAGAAGGAGGAGGAGGAAGAGGAAGAAATTTCTGTTGCTAGCAAGGCAGTTATTGAGTTTTGTGCCATTTTAAACGACCAGTCTTGCCACAATCGTTAAGGGAATCACTGCCATTGTTAAGTTAGGAACCCGGTTGTTAAGCGAATTGGCCTCCCCCTTGACTCTGCTTGTTAGAAGGTCGCAAAAGGGGATCACGTGACTCCGGGACATTGCAACCGTCATATATATGAGTCAGCTGGCAAGTGGCTGAATTTTAATCACGTGACCACGGGGGAAGCTACAATGGATGTTAAATCTGAAAAATGGCCATAAGTTACGTTTTTCAGTGCTGTTATAACTTTGAAAGGTCACTAAATGAACTGTTGTAAACCGAGAACTACCTGCATTCTTTCTGGGCAGTCACACTTTCTAATATGGCTTCCTTCCCTCCTTCCTTCCTTCCTTCCTTCCTTCCTTCCTTCATCCCCTTCCCTTCCCTCCTTCCTTCCTTCCCCTCCTTCCTTCCTTCCCCTTCCTTCCTTCCCTTCCTTTCCTTCCCTCCTTCCTTCCCTCCCTTCCCTCCTTCCTTCCTTCCCTTCCCTCCTTCCTTCCTTCCCCTTCCTTCCTTCCCTTCCTTTCCTTCCCTCCTTCCTTCCCTCCCTTCCCTCCTTCCTTCCCTTCCCTTCCCTTTCCTCCTTCCTTGCTTTCCTTTCCTCCCTCCCTCCCTCCTTCGTTCCTTCCTTCCTTTCCCTTCCCTCCCTCCCTTCCTTCCTTCCTCTCCTCCCCTCCCCTCCCCTTCCCTCCTTCCCTCCCTCCCCTGTGATTCATCTCAAAAATACCATTTTAACACTGCTTAATGAGGTCCTTAATGGGAAGCATTTTATTAAGAATTCCACAGACCCAGCTAGGCCTCGACCTACAACAGTTCATTTAGTGACCAAAGTTACAATGGCACAGCAAAAAAAAAGTGACTTGCGACCATTTTTCACCACCTTCGTAGCATCATGTGATCAAAATCCAAACGCTTGGCAACAGACTCATATTTATGACGGTCGCAGCATCCCCGGGACGCGGGGGTGTGTGTCGCGCAATCCCTTTTTGTGACTGTCTCGACGAGCCAAATCCACAGGCGAGCCAGATTCGCTTAACAACCTCGCCACTAAACTTATCGGCCGCTGTGATTCGCTTAACAACCGCGCCCAAGAATAGTCTTAAAACGGGGTAAAACTCAAGTTTAAAAAAGCATCTCGCTGAACCCCAGGCGGATTTCGGGTTGAATTGTTGGTCGTAAGTCGAGGACTCAATTTGCTGTGACCGTTGAAAGCGTTATTTCTGTTCTGACAGGCAGCCAGGTCTTTTTATAGTTTGGGTGCCAAATTCTGGCCGACCGACAAACAGATCCGGGGAAAACCGTCTTGGGATTTTTTTCCCCTCCCTTAAGCCGGGCGACATTCCCAGATTCTGCCATGACCAACTCAGTGCAAACTTCTTGCACCTCCCACGCAGGAGAGAATCAACCGTTAGAGAGCCGGAAATTATGATTTTTTTCTGCAGGGAATAAAGATCTGCTTCCTCTCCCCCGGCTCCATTTAAGTCGAAAAGCACCGTCAAATTAAATGAAGAATAAAAGGTAAAAGGTGGAGGGATAGAAGAAAGAGAAGAGGGGCAGAGAAATGTCAAAAGAGACTCTTGCCAGATGTGCAGGAAAATGAGATTTCTCAAGATGTGCAGGAAAATGAGATTTCTCCAAGACTAAAATCTTGGAGAGAGTCTTAGAAAAAGGGACTCATTTCCTTGAGAGTTATTATATGTTCTCGGAAGTCAATTTGAGCCGGTGATAATTTTTAAATTTCAAAATTGAAAAGAACACTAGCAAATATGACGGTCCCAAGGCTGTTTTTTTCCCTTCTCCCAGCCCAATTCCGTTCCCGGCTTTTATTGATAGCCCTTGGCTTACAACACTTCGTTTAGTGACCGTTCAAAGTTACGACGGCCCTGGAAAAAGGGACCGATCACCTGTTGTTATTGTTTGCACTGCAACCGCACACAGTCATAGGATCCAAATTCAGAGGCTTGGCAAATGGTTCACGTTTCTGACGGGCGCCGGTCAGAGGATCCCTTTTGGCGACCTTTTGACAAGCAAAGTCAATGAGGGAGGCGGATTCAATTAACAACTTAACAACCGCAGTGATTCACTTAACAACTGCAGCAAGGAACGTCGTAAAATGGGACAAAACTCACTTAACTGTCTTACTCAAGAATTTTTGGGCACAACTGAGGTCATAAGTTGAGTACCTGTATATACAAAAAGCACCAATTGAGTCCTGTGGTAGTTACCTTCTTTTTTTCCTTCCTTCCTCCCCTCCCTTCCTCTCTTTCTTTCTTGTCTTCCTTTTCTTTTTCTTTCTGTTTCCTGTCTTCCTTCCTCTCTATATATTACTTCCTTCCTTCCTTTCTCTTTGTTTCTTCCTGTCTTCCTTCCTTTTCTTTCTTTTTCTTTGTCTTCCTTCCTTCCTATCTACATTACTTCCTTCCTTCCTCTTTTTTTCCTGTCTTCCTGTTTCTTTCTGTCTTCCTTCCTTCCTATCTACATTACTTACTTACTTCCTCTCTCTTTCCTGTCTTCCTTCGTTTCTTTCTCTTTCTTGTCTTCCTTTGTCTTCCTTTCTTTTTCTTTCCTTTGTCTTGTTTCCTGTCTTCCTTCCTTTCTCTCTACCTTCCTTCCTTTCTTTCCTGTCTTCCTCCTTTCCTTCCTTTTTCTCTTTCTTTCTTGTCTTCCTTCCTTTTCTTTTCCTTTCCTTTTTCTTTGTCTTCCTTCCTTCCTATCTACATTCCTTCCTTCCTTCCTCTTTCTTTCCTGTCTTCCTGTTTCTTTCTTTGTCTTCCTTCCTTCGTTTCTTTCTTCCTTGTCTTCCTCCGTCTTCCTTTCTTTTTCTTTCCTGTCTTTTTCTGTTTCCTGTCTTCCTTCCTTCCTTCCTTTCCTGTCTTCCTTCTTTCCTTCCTTTTTCTCTTTCTTTCTTGTCTTCCTTCCTGTTTTCCTTCCTTCCTTTCCCTCCACTCTCTTAATTTCCTTCCCCACCAGGAAAAGCAGCCTTGCCTGCACACAACCTTCCTCGCAAAGGCCCTGCAGACAATCTGCTCTTCTAAAATGTGGGATTTCACACATTCTTGGGCCTGGGGGAGAAGAGCTGAAATCTCCCTTCCCAGCATGCTTGAAATGCTTCCTGGCTCCTGAACCAAACAGAAATAAAGATAATCCACGACATACCACCACCATTGGGACTATTTACACTGCTGAGGAAGGCCTTTGTTCAGTGAGCCGCGCCCTGTTTTATGACCTTTTATTGCCAAGGTGAGGAGAAAAGATTTATCATACAAGTAGTCCTCGACTTACGACACAACTGAGCCCAAATTTTCTGTTGCCAAGCGAGGCGGTTAAGTGACTTTCTGCCCCCTTTCTGTTGATGATCTTCCTTGCCAAGGTTGTTAAGCAAATCATTCTCGTTAAATGAATCACGTGGTCGTTAAGCGAATCTGGCTTCCTCTATTGATTTTCTCTTGTGGGAAGCCGGCTGGGAAATGGCGATCACAGGACTCTGGAACGTTGCCAACCGTCAGAAATACATGCCTGAATTTTCTTCATGGGACTGCAAGGATGCTGAAATGGTTGTAAGTGCGAGGACCGATCATAAAGTCCCTTTTTTTCCGCTGGCTGCCGTCGTCACTCTCAACCGTTGCTAAACAAACGTCTGGAAACCGAGGACTAGCGGTAATGCAAATAAGCTGTGGTGCAGGAGATACGCATGTGCCCTCACCCAAAGAAATGGGAGCTTAACTGTCCTTGGAGCACTTGGCGACAAGGTTACCCAACAACCCAAGAGCCTTAGGTTGCTGGGTTCAGCTTCACACATTCCTCAGATTTCTGTTGCATTCCCTCCTTCTCCTCTGAGGACTAGCAGGCGTTAAAACTGGTAGCTGAGAATGTATTAGGTTGTGACCTCGGCAAGGAAAATTTACTGTACATGTAAATAGGAAGAGCAATACCACCAAAGGCTGCAGTAGATTTCTCTGTAGATCATGGGGAACTAGCCTGGGCCACTTTTTTTTTTTTAATTTGATTTAGACGCCACCCTTCTCTGGAGACTCAGGGAGGCTTACAATGCGTTAAGCAATAGCCATCATACTTTTGTATATTTATACAAAGTCAGCTTATTGCCCCCACAAACTGGGTCCTCAATTGACCTACCTTAGAAAGAATGGAAGGCTGAGTCAACCTTGAGCCTGGGGAGATTCGAACTTACAGTAATTGCAGACAGCTGAATGTTAATAACAGGCTCTAGTCTGCTGAGCTATCGAGGCTCCTTTTAAAAGAGTTGTGGACTTCCAACTCCCAGAATACCCCCAGCCAGTCTGCTTCTCCAAAATAAGCAACAATTAAAGCCTCAAATGCCAATCTTTTCTCTGTCTTGCATTTTCTGCTGTTGTTTTTCCTTAGGACATCAACGACAAAAAAAAAAAAAACAACAACAACTCCGTGCCAGTTGCCAAACACCCAAATTTAGATCACGGCGACATTTTTTTTTTTCTGCCAATGCCGTTGTAATTTTGAATGGTTGCTAAACAAATGGTTGGAAGAAAAAAAACTTCCTGGACTACAAAGAATCCTTTAGAATGTAGAATAGAGAATAGGGTTGGGAGAGACCTTGGAGGTCGTCTAGTCCAGCCCCCTGCTCAGGCAGGAAGACCTCTACCATTTCAGACACATGGTTGTCCAATCTCTACTTAAAAGCTTGCAGTGTTGGAGCACCCACAACTTCTGGTGGCAGGTAGTTTCACTGGTTAATTGTTCTCACCATCAGGAAATCCCGCCTTAGTTCCAGGTTGCTTCTCTCCTTGGTTAGTTTCCATCCGTTGCTTCTGGTCCTGTCTTCTGGTGCTGTGGAGAATAGGTGGAACCCCCCCCCCTCCTCTTTTTTGGGGCAGCCCCTCAAATATTGGAAGACTTTCCTGTCTGACTGAGTTGGAAAAACTGAGGCTCGGCCGGAAGGAGGAAGGCGTGGCCAAAGAAATTCCAACTCAGTGACATCATAACTGATTGCTAGGATCCGGCGCTTGGACTCTCCAAGCAGTGCACAGGAGATTAGGTGGAGCCCCCTGTTCTTTGGGGCAGCACCTCAAATATTGGAAGACTTCTATCATATCACCCGTGTCCTTCTTTCTTGTTAGACTAGGCCAGGAGTCAGCAACCTGCAGCTCCGGAGCTGCATGTGGCTCTTTCACCCTTCTGCTGTGCTCCGTCACTCAAAATATGTGTCACAACCGCCAAAGTACATGATTTATTGAGCTTTTCAACCCCCGGTAGGCCAACCATGGATAAATCCAAGAAAAGAAAAGTTTCAGAAGAAAACAGAACATTTAATTCAACTACATATGCTAGTTTTGTGACTGCTCAAGAAATAGTCAGGCACAGGAAGGGTTTTGTGGCTCCCGGTGTTTTCTTTTCTGTGGGAAACGAGTCCAAGTAAGGTTGCAGACCCCTGGACTAGACACATTCAATTCCAGTAATTGTTCTTTATATGTTTTATTTAGTCTCTAGTCTCCTAATCAACCCCTTCGTCCGAAAAACATCTTGATTTTTTTACTCTTTTGCTTAGATTCCTGAAATCGCTCCCATCACTCCTGCAGACGAGCGTTTCTCAACTCTGTATCTTTTAAGATTTGTGGGCTTCAATTCCCAGAATTCCCCAGTCAGCATGGAAAGGCCTTTTCTTTGTCAAGGCTCAGGAGAAGGGAGCTCTTTTGGCCATTTTTAGACAGAATCATATTCCTATAAAAATATGACACAGGAAAAAGACTGGATTCTCGCAAGAAGGCCAGATCTATAATCTCTACAGGTAGTCCTCGAGTTACGATAATTGAGCCCAAAATTTTGGCTGCAAAGCAAGTAAATTTGGATAGAGGAAGAAGAGGAGGAGGAGGAGGAAAAGGAGAAGAGGAGGAGAAGGAAGAAGAGGAGGAGGAGGAGGAAATTTCTGATGCTAAGCAAGTCAGTAACTGAGTTTCGTGCCATTTTGCAACCTTTCTGAATCATGGCAGTTAAGTTAGTAATGTGGTTGTTAAGTGAATCCGGCTTCTGAACGAAGGTTGCAAAAGGGGATCATGTAACTCTGGGACACTGCAAACATGAGTTGCCAAGCAACTGAGTTTTGAACACGTGGCCATGGGGAGGCTATAACGGTCGTAAATGTGAAACACAGTCCTAGGGTCACTTTTTTTCAGTGCCATTGTGACTTTGAACGGTCACTAAATGAACGGTTGGAAGTCGGGGACCGCCTGTATTTTATTCGCCGCCTCCTCTCCCCTCCACTTCCTTAGTGGTCTCCTTCCCAATCAACCCATGGAATAGATCGAGAAGGCGAGCGACTGGCTTCAAGGGATCGGCAGCGACGCTCCTAAGTCACCAATATTTAAAAGATGCATCCGCACAACACACCCAGCCCGCTTCCTGGTTGTGCCTCGCACACCAAAACACAACAATCCGGGACGACAAGCTGCAAATAAGCTGCAAATCCTCCTCCTCCTCCGCTCCTCCCACCCCGCCCAGGTTTGCAAATCGACCCCAACTCCATCTTAAGTGTTGTGTGAACGCGTTGTGGGAAACACACAACCACACGTCAGGTCCAGCTGCAACAGGAACAAGAGTTGGAAGGGACCTGGGAGGTCATCTAGTCCAACCCCCTGCTCACCTGTCGCCAGGGATTCAAACCATATCGAACCGCCGACCTTCCTGATCGACAAGCTCAGCGTCATAGCCACTGAGCCGCCTCGTCAAATCGCCCGGGTTGGATACAACCCCCGGCGTTAACCGGGGCAGCCTGAATTGACTATTCCAGGCGCGGATTTTGATTTTTTTTTTCTTTTTTGGGGGGGATGGGAGGGTTTTTTTGGGCTTTTTTTTAAAGAACCACAGTCATGTCTGCAGACAGGGGATTTCCTGGTGGTGTCCCATCCACCTCTGACTCCCAAGTTTAGCCAGCTCCCTTCAACTTTTTTGGGGGGGTGGGGGGAGCAAAGGAGAACCCCCAAACCCCTGCAGGATTATCAGGAAGAGGGACCGCCTGCCACTTTCTTCCTTGGGATGCCTATCCAGCTAGTCCAAAACCCCACCCCATCTGGATCTCCTGGTGGTCTCCCATCCAATCCCCTTATGCCCTCCTGCAGGCTTTGCAGCAATCTTCCCCAGGGCCCAAATCTGTGCTCTCCCCCCCCAACCCCCCCACGTGCCCCACCCCCATTCACACGTGCCCCACCCTCCCTGGCCACGCCCCCGCTGGAGGCCCCGCCCCCTGCCCCACCCGTGGCTCCCTGGGGAGGGGCCGCCTCCGGAAGCGTCTGAACTCGGGTCAGGGGAGTCGTGCGAAGGCGGCGGCCGCCGCGTGTCCTCTCACCTGACGGCGGGCTGGGCGCCCCCTCGGGCCTTGGAGCGCCCCCTGCGGGCCGGGGGCGGCAGCAGCACCAGCGGGCTCCGCGAGGGGAGCAGCGCCATTGTCCCTCCGCCGGGCCTGCCTGGCGCTCTGACGGGAGGGGCGGGCCGTACCAACGGAACAGCAGCTGGAGGGAGGGACAAAGGGCAGGGAGGAGCGAAAGGCACCGCCCCCGGAGGGCGGATCTACCTGCCTCCTCCTTTCTCTCCCCCTCCCTTGGCCGAAGGACACCCCCGCCCGCCGCCAAGATGGTACGGCCCAGGAGCAGCTGTTCGCAGGGAGGGGGAAAAAGTGAGAAAATGGGAGAGGGAGAAGACGTTTCCTTGGCAACCGGCCACGCCCCTTAGCGACCGCCCTGTCGGACGCGGAGAAAGCAGGCGGGCCTTAGCAACGCCTCTCTTTCCCCAAGCGGCGCCCTCCGCCCTTGTGGGACTCCCAGGCCCATCCTCCCCTTCCCTGCCTTTGCAAGACTACAGCCTCCAGGATTCCCAGCCAGGAGGAATCTTCATGGAAGGAAGATTTAGAACAGGTTTAGAGCAGCCCCTGAGGAGAGTTGCAAAGAAGATGCTAAGGAGCCGGGTGCGAAGTCTGAAGAAAGGAAGGAAGGAAGAGGGGCAGCTGCCTCTCAGGAGTGATATCATCACTCAGTTTTTTGCAACCTGAAAGGTGGCTGGACTTCCGTTCCCAGAATTCCCCAGCCAGCATGCTAGCCAGGGGATTCTGGGAGTTGAAGTCCAGGCATCTTAAAATGGCCAAGATTGAGAAATATTGTTTTAAGCATAATCTGATTTTAATCCCTCCTGCATTTGATCTTTCTCGTTAATTTATATTTTAATTATTTGATTGTTTTAATTCTAATTTAATGGGAGTGGGGTTTATGAGTCACCCAGGGTCACGTATGCAAGATGGGCAGCTATAATATAAACCTTTTTTCTTTGATTTATTTTCCTTTTTTCCCCCTTTCAGTTACAAACTTTTGACATTTCTGACTGAGACAAAGAAGGACAAATTTAATGTACACAATTCCTATTTCTAGTTTCTAAGAGGTGTTTAAAGAAATACTTAGATGTTTTCACACATGCAAATACACCCTAAAGCTTAATGTCTGACGGGATGAACCAGGTTCTCTCAAGGTTTGCTCTCAGTGCGTTTCCCCCCTTTAAACAAAAGAAACAAACTTTGTAATTTTCTGGGGCTGAAAATCCCAATAAACCACTTAAGGCTTGAAAAATGATCATCACCCGGGATCTATTTCCAAGGGTGACCCAGAGGCCAGCTTGCAATTTCTTGCCAGGGAAAGTGTGGGCGGGAAACCATCTACTGTTTCTGCAGGATAGAAATTGTTTGATAAAATCGGGAACAGCCGCATAAATCAACTGTCTCCTGCAGCTGAAAATCCTGGAAATCACCTAGAAAATCACCCGTCCCAGGAAAGGAAGCCCCAAACAGCCATATTCCGATGAGGGAGGGCATGAGGGAGGAAGGGAAAAGAGAGGGAGAGGGGGAGAGAGGGAGGGAGGGAAAGAAGGAAGGAAGGAAGGAAGGAAGGAAAGAGAAAGAAAGAAGAAAGAAAGAAAGAAAGAAAGAAAGAAAGAAAGAAAGAAAGAAAGAAAGATGGAGAGAGTTAGGAAGGAGAAAGAGACTGGGAGGGAGAGGGGGGAAAGGGAAGGAAGAAAGGAAAGGAGAGAAAGAAAAAAGAAAGAAAGGGAGAGAGGAGACAGAGGGAGAGGGGGAGAGAAAGAAGGAAAAGAAAAAGAAAGAAGGAAAAGAAAGAAAGATGGGGAGAGTTAGGAAGGAGAAAGAGACTGGGAGGGAGGAAAGGGAGGAAGGAAGGAAAGGAGAGAAAGAAGAAAGAAAGAAGGAAGGAAGGGGGGAGGGGACAGAGAGTGGGGGGGAGAGAGAGAAGGAAAGGAAAAAAAAACAAAAGGAAAAAAAGATGGAGAGAGTTACGAAGGAGTAAGAGACTGGGACGGAGGGAGGAAAGGAAGGAAGGAAAAGAGAGAAAAAAGAAAGAGGGAGGAAGAGAGAGGAAAAAAATAAATGGTAAAGGGAAGGAAGGCGAGAGAGACAGGAGGGAGGAAAGAAAGGGAGGGAGGGAGGAAAAAGAAAAAGAAAGAAAAGGAAAGTTGGAGTGAGGAAGGAAGGAAAAAGAGACAGGAGGGAAGGAAGGAAGATAGGAAGGAAGGAAGGGGAAAGAGAGAATGAATTTCCTCCATTGACTTTGGGCTGCCTTCCAAGGTGGAGCAGACCCCATTTTTTGGTGGGAATATTTCAAAATGAGTAGTTTCGGAAGATCTTGTGCTTTCTTTCTGTTTTCTTTTCCCTGTTGTGGTGTCCTTGTGTTGCTGGTGTGCTGATCCTTGTTGCCATTATCCTGTCGATTCCTGTCAATCTCACCTTGGGCCTTTCAACTCTTGTTTACTCAGCCTATTCAGTCATGCCAGGGTGGAAGCTTAATGATTAAGCCAGCCATCAATCTCCTCTCCTTCTCTGCAGCTCCAGAAAGTCTCCAGGCGGTCAAGCCACACAGACCTCCGTAAATCCACCACGCTATCCGAAACAGGGTCAAAAAAGTCAAGATGGCGACTACCGCAGGGCCCTTGAAGCTCTACCCACATATATGTGGGTTGCACATGCCGGTGGAGGTTTGATGGCAGTTGGGGGGGTGCCATCTTGACTCTTTTGACCTCACCTCACGAATACCCCAAGAATCAGTTCTGGACAGTCCAACAAGACCTGAAGTTGGAGACGAAGATGGCCACAAAACGGATGCAGAAGCCGAGTGTGGAAGGAGCTTTGCTCGCAAATGTTTCTTTTTCTGCATCTTCAGAGTACAGATACTCCTTGACATGAGGGAGAGGTTGTGTTACAAAAAAAAGGACTTTACAAATTATTTAATCTGTTTTAATGGTTTTTAAATTTTGTGGTGTATATTGGTGTTTACTATGGCTGTGCGGTACTGCCCTGAGTCCTTCGGGAGAAGGGCGGTATAGAAAATAAATAAATAAATAAATATTATTCGGCTATACTTCGTATAGTTATGCAGAATTATTTTGTTTGGTTGACAAGAATCAGATGCAAAACAGAAAAACATACATCTGACATTAAAAACGTGGGGAGGGGCTCGAATCTGTGTACAAACAAGGAGAAAAAATGACCCAAATATCAAATAAATCTAACATTTAACATAGAGAATCCACCTTGATGCTGGGGGAAAAAAAAACGGATCAAAAAACTTTCAAAAGAAGCACCCTGGAGGCTTCTTTCTTTAAGCCGCCTGCATCAGAGAGCGACATAAACATTTTTGCTTGGAATCCTCTCTTTTAAGCCAGAAATTTCGGTCTCGATGATTCAGGCCGGATCATCTCTTCAGCCTCGGCCAAATAACCCCTCTTTCCTCTAGGAAGATGCAAATAAAACCCCAGCTTTGTTCAGCCCAGCCCAGCAGCCCTTCTTCTGGAGGCTACTTTCCCAAGGCAGGAGATTATCCTTGTAGCTTCAACAACCTACTCAACAGCCGTTGTTCTCCGGGAGACAAAGCTTGGGGGGGAAATAGAGAAAGGGAGGCAGAGAAATAGATGCTTTCCTCCAAACAGAAGGTCAAGCAAAACGATTATCTTCCCTCCCAGGGAAGCTCGGCCGGGAACTGGGCTGAGATCATGGAGAAAAACTGGCCGCCTTGTCTCCCGAAATAAGAAATCGTAGCTCATTTGTCATCCGGCTTTTGGGGAGAGAATTTGTACAGAAGGGAGACTTGGAAGCAGGCCTTCTCGGGGGAGCCGGACGAGGCAGCGAAGGGGGGAAACATTTTGGAGAATTTGAGGGCAGTAAAAGCAGCTTCCTTGCTTAGTAATGGAAATTCTGGTCCCAACTGAGGTCTATTCTGTTCTCTATTCTGTTCTGTATCTATTCTGTTCGGTTCTGTTTACATTCTTTATTCTGTTCTGTTCTGTTCCTATTCTATTTCGTTCTGTTTCTGTTCTTCGATTCTGTTCTGTTCCATTCCATTCCATTTCCATTCTATTTATTCTGTTTCTGTTCTGTTCTGTATTCTACTGTTCTGTCCTATTTCTCTTCTATTCATTCTATTCTGTTTCTGTGTTCTGTTCTGTTCTGTTCTGTTCTATATTCTGTTCTGTTCTGTATTATGCTCTGTTCTGTTCTATTTCTGTTCTATATTATTATTATTTTTTTAATTTCCGAAGACTCAGGGCGGCTTACAATGCGTTAAGCAATAGCCTTCATACTTTTGTATATTTTATACAAAGTCAGCTTATTGCCCCCACAAACTGGGTCCTCAATTGACCTACCTTAGAAAGGATGGAAGGCTGAGTCAACCTTGAGCCTGGTGAGATTCAAACTGGTGCAATTGCAGACATATGGATGTTAATAACAGGCTTTCGACTGCTTTTTAGCCTGTTGAGCTATCCAAGGCTCTCTATTCTGTTCTGCATTATGTTCTATTCCATTCCATTCCATTCCATATTTTCTATTCTATTCTATTCTATTCTATTCTATTCTATTCTATTCTATTCTATTCCATTCCATTCCATTCCATTCCATTCCATTCCATTCCATATGTTCTGTTCTGTTCTGTTCTGTTCTGTTCTGTTCTGTTCCGTTCCGTTCTATTCTATTCTATTCTAAAATTCTGTTCTCCGGGAGTCAGCTGAGTGATGAGACTCTGTTCTGTTACTGAAAGCTAAACTAAGATTTAAGGGTTGCTTTTAACGAAGCAGGGGAGGAAAGAAATGTGTGTTGGGCATGTGTGCTGGGATGGTTGTACATTTGCACAGATTTGTCTGTGCAAAAAATCCTTTTGCACAAGAGTTTCCTCAAAGTCGCATTGGGGTGCGTTTGATTTGGCCCACACCGTTCGTGCCGCCAGAGCTTCTTCTGCAAAAGGTGTGGTTTGTTCTCTCCACACAAGGAGGCAATAGAAGCACAAGAAACTCACAGCAGTCGAGGACCCAATTGGGACAGTCCTGGCCAAAAGGTACCAGGGATCGGAGCAAGCCGGAGAAAATGTCTCGGCTCTGGGTGCCAGAGACGGGGACAGCAGCTTGCTAAGTAAAGTGTTCAATTTTACAGTTGTTACGACATACGACCGCAATCGGCAGCCTCCTGTTCTGACCTAGGCTTCCCAGGAGCATGAAGTAGACTTCTTTGTCCCTACAAAAAACCCTTTTTTATTAAGTGACTGTGAATTCCTCTCATTCACATCCAGCAAAGTCTTTCAAGGGAGAATTTACAGTCACAGACCTTATCTGGCTTGGAGAGCTGCCAGGCCGATATCTTCAAAACCTGGTAAGGAATCACAGAGAGTCGCGAACCAATTAAGTGAACTAATTGCCTCCTGCAAACTCCACTCCCCTTTCGCTCCTCTCTTATTCCCTCTGGGAGTGGCCCTTCATTGTCCACCTGTGGCCTTACTCCCGAGTCGACCCTTGTTCTTTAGCTGTTCCCTTCGCCTGGCCACTCATGCGCACACTGGGAACAGGCTCCAGCTGTTCATCTGCCTCACTGATGTCTGACTCCGAAAGCAGCTGATAACTGTCAGATGGCCTTGGCCCCCTCTCTGCCTCCGATGCAGAGCTCTCATCAGAGCCTTCCCCAGACTCCAGGACTGGCCCATGTTCCTCTCCAACCTCCTCATTGTCCGACTCTGCTGCGAGATCTGCTGGTGGGCCACAACACCTCCGTACGGTCATATGACAAGGAGGTCCTTGGAGGTCTTCTAGTCCAACCTTCTGCTTAGGCAGGAAACCCTACACCGTTTCAGACAAATGGTTGTCCACTCTCTTCTTGAAAACCTCCAGTGATGGAGCACTCACAACTTCTAGTGGCAAGTTGTTCCACTGATTAATTGTTCTGTCAGGAAATTTCTCCTTAGTTCTAAATTGCTTCTCTCCTTGATTAGTTTCCACCCGTTGCTTCTTCTCCTGCCCTCAGGTGCTTTGGAGAAGAGCTTGACTCCCTCGTCTTTGTGGAAGCCCCTGAGATATTGGAAGACTGCTATCATGTCTCCCCTAGTCCTTTTTTTTCATTAAACTCGACATACCCAGTTCCTGCAACCGTTCTTCATATGTTTTAGCCTCCAATTCCCTAATCCTCTTGGTTGCTCTTCTCTGCACTCTTTCCAGAGTCTCCAAAACTGGATGCAGGATTCCAAGTGTGGCCTTACCAAGGCACGATAAAGTGGTATTAACCCTTCACGTGATCTTGATTCTATCTCTCTGTTTATGCAGCCTAGAACTGTGTTGGCTTTTTTGGCAGCTGCTGCACACTGATGGGTCATATTTAAATAATTGTCCACTAGGACTCCAAGATCCCTCTCACAGTTATTACTATTGACCCAGTTTAACATGCTGGTTAAACCATATTCCTGCGTTTCACGTGTCATGCAAACAGAAGCAGAGATTGAAAACGAAGGGCGAGCTTTCAAATCTAGGTTTATCACCTCCCCTCCCCTCTTCCCCTTTTCTTGGCAGTGAAAAATGAGTTCCTTTATTCCTTGAATCAAAATCCCAATAATGAGCATTGGATCCATATACATATGGGAGAAAATGTCTCCAGCGTAAGTGAGATTCCGAAGGAATAATAAATATGTGTAATCATGGATAACAGAAATAGACTAGTGTTCGCTCGAGGAGGAATAAGTCAAAACGAAGCTTTGGGCCGCAGAATTGAGCGTGTAATAGAATATGATTTATTACGTTATTACAGATAAAGTGAACTTCAAAAGCCGATGTCTCTTTGGGTTGAAATCTGCAGCTAATTGCATTTCTGCCTTTATTTATTTGTTTTATTACAGTTATGCTGTTTTTGTTACCGCTGGCTCTGCGGAGTGCCGAGTTTTGGCCAAAATGCAGGAATTTTGACTCATTTCCGATGCGCGACCTTGGCACAGGAGAGACCTGGCTTCTCCAGAATGAGATCATGCACGCTCATCTTGCACCTGGACTCAAAGTTTGCCAAAAAGTAATTTAAAACTTTTTTTTAAAAAAATCCAGTAGGTGATGTTTGGACCCAAAAAAAAAAGGGGGGGGGGAACCAACATTATAGAAAGGAAGTGTGGGTAGTTACTTTGTGAGTCGGTGTTAAGGAGCAAAGAGAAAACGGAGTAAAGGAAGTGGGCTTATTGTGGCATTTTGCAACAATTTCAATTAACAATAAATCCTTGATTTATGACCAAAATCGAGCCCCAAATTTCATTGGCTAAGTGTGGCAGTTGTTAAGTGAACATAACTAGGATGAAATCCAAGAATACACTAAGGCAAAAGTTTGTCCACCCCAAAGATAAAACACCCAGATATAAACTGAGCAACATGGGTATATGCAGTTCAATCCAGTAAGCCAAATGCAGTCCTGTATATTGGGGGGAAACAAAACAACCACTTCACAAACGCGTGGTGCAACATAGGAGAACAAACCCATCAGGACGAAATTTAGCAGTCCATCTGCATTTGAAAGACAAAGGCCGCTCTTTTGAAGACAGCAAACTCCACATTTTGGACAGAGAGGACCGCTGGCTTGAAAGAGGGGACAAAGCGGCCATCTAGGTCAAAATTGAACAGCCGTCTCTTAACCGAGGGAGAGAGATACCACCCATCTCCTGCTTATAACACAGTCCTTTCAACAGTGGCTGATAATTGTACCTCATCATCATCATCCGAGTTGTAAGAGACCTTGGAGGTCTTCTTAGTCCAGGGGTCCCCAGCTGTGGGCCGTAGACCGACACCAGGCCACAGCCAAAAACCGGGCTATGCAAACAAATGAAGCCCCATTCCCGGGATGCAGGCAGCACGTGAAACCTCGGCCTCTCTTTCCATGGAACTGGTCCTGATGCCCAAAAGACTGGGGAGTCACTGTTCTAGTCCAACCCCTTGTTCAAGTAGGAGGCCCTCTGCCATTTCAGACAAAAACGTCTGAATTCACAGATGCTACATTTACAGATTATAGATGATAGATTAACAGAGTTGGAAGGGACCTTGGAGGTCATCTAGTCCAACCTCCCACCCAAGGAGGAGACACCCTACACCATGTCTGACAGATGGCAGTCTAAGTCTCTTCTTGAAAGCCTCCAGTGATGAAGCTCCCACAACTTCCGAAGGAAACTTCTGTTCCATGGGTTGATTGCTCTCGCTGTCAGAAAGTTTCTCCTTATTTCCAGGTTGAATCTCTCCTTGTTCAGTTTCCATTATTCCTTGTCTGGCCTTTGGGTGCTTTAGAAAAAAGCTTGACCCCTTCCTCTCTGTGGCAGCCCCTCAAATATAGGAAGATGCTCTCATGTCCCCCCTGGTCCTTCTCTTCACTAGATTAGCCGAGCCCAGTTCCTGCAACTGTTCATCGTATGTTTTAGCCTCCAGTCCCCTCTTCATCCTGGTTGCTCTTCTCTGCACTTTTTCTAGAGTCTCTACATCTTTTTTAAAGTGTGGTGACCAAAACTGGATGCAGGACTCTAAGTGTGGCCTTACTAAGGCTTTATAGAGTGGTATTAGTACCTCGTTTGATCTTGATTGTATTTCTCTGTTAATGCAGTTTAGGATTGCATTGGCTCTTTCAGCTGCCGCTGAACACGTCTGGCTCCTATTTAGCTGATTGTCCACTAAGACTCCAAGCTCCCTCTCACAATTCCTGCTATTAAGCCTGGTTTCACCCAGTCTACATGTATACTTTTGGGTTTTCTTGCCTAAGTGTAAGACTTTGCTTTTCTCTACGTTGAATTTCATTTTGTTAGATAGGGCCCAGGGTTCAAGTCTGTCAAGATCCATCTGGATCTTGAGCCTATCATCTAGGGTGTTACCATGTTTCCCAAAAAATAAGACCCTGTCTTATATTTTTTTTGAACCCTGAAATAAGCACTTGGTCTTATTGCTATGTGCTCAAAAGCCCAATTGGGCTTATTATCAGGGGAATGTCTTATTTTGGGGAAAACAGGGTATCTATCTATTTATCTATCTATCTATCTATCTATCTATCTATCTATCTATCTATCTATCTGTCATCTCTATCTATCTCTATCTATCTCTATTGATCTATCGATCTATTGATCTATCGATCTATCGATCTATCGATCTATCGATCTATCTATCTAATCTATACATACATACATATACATCTTTCCATCTATCTATATCTATATCTATCTATCTATCTATCTATCTATCTATCTATCTATCTATCTATCTCTGTCTATCTATCTATCTATCCATCTATCTCTGTCTATCTATCTATCTATCTATCTATCTATCTATCTATCTATCTATCTATCTATCTATCTATCTATCTATCTATCTTACGTACCTACTTACCTACCTATCATATTTCCCTGAAAATAAGACCCTTGTCAACTTGCAAAGCTTTCAAGTTGCCATGAGCAGGAGGGAGGGAATCCGAATATTGCCAAAATGGTGCTCCTGATAAATGACTGTATTTCTTTTGAAGTTTGGCTCATGGCTCATGAATTAATTAGGGCATCTTTCAGAAACTTCACAACCCTGTCTTATATTTTTTTTTTGAACCCTGAAATAAGCGCTTGGCCTTATTGCCATGCGCTCAAAAGCCTGATGGGGATTATTATCAGGGGGTGTCTTATTTTGGGGGAAACAGGGTGGCTATTCCTGCCAGCTTAGTATCAACTGTGAATTTGGTACGTTCCCCTTCTATTCCCGCATCTGAGTCGTTTATGAAGATATTTAAAGTCCTATAAACATTCCAAAACCATAAAAAAATAAATCTGTTTTTAAAAACAGTGAGTGGCATCTGGCTCCGGCCCAAAAGAGCAGCAATAATTCCCGTGAGTCGGAAGCTCTTTGGCAAGGAACCGGCATGCTGTTGCACTACCAACTGACATTCCCGCAATCTTGGAATGAGCGAGAGCTTTGGCAGCCTACAGGGAACACACCTTTGGCAGGTTCATCTCCCCAGCTGGTGGCAAACAGGTGCAGCGAACAGGAGGATGGGATCACCGTATCTCCATAGGAGCGCACGAGCTGGGATGGTTTGCTCACGTTATTTGCCTCTGGGGTGTGTGTGTGTGTGTGTGTGTATATGTGTGTGTTATAAAAAATATTTGAATGATTTGTAAGGCTGGTCAGAAATTTCCCTTCCGTAATGTGACTTAATTTTTGGCCCAGAAGCAGCAGAAATCGGTGTTGTTGTACTGTAGAATGAGTTGTCGAACCACGTAGCAGCTCCGCTAAATGTTTACTCTGCTGCAAGGTGTGATTGAATCCGGCACGGTTTCCTTTGAAGGTTTGGACTTCCTCCTGAAATCTAAGGTAGTCCTTGACTTGCAACCAAAATTGAGCCCAAAATTTATGTTGCTAAGTGAAACAACCGTTAAGTGAGTTGTGACCCATTTTGACACCTTTCTTGCCACAGGCGTTAAAAGAGAATCGCTGCAGTTGTTAAGTTAGTCACAGGGTTGTTAAGTGAATCTGACTTCCACGTTGACTTCAAGGAACAGGGGGGTCAAGCTATTCTCCAAAGCCCCTGAAGGCAGGACAAGGAGCAATGGATGGAAACTAATCAAGGAGAGAAGCAACTTAGAACTAAGGAGGAATTTCCTGACAGTTAGAACAATTAACCAGTGGAACAGCTGGCCACCAGAAGTTGTGGGTGCTCCATGACTGGAGGCTTTCAAGAAGAGACTGGACAGCCACTTGTCTGAAATGTAGAGGGTCTCCTCCTTGGTGTCTAGGGGTTGGACTAGAAGACCTCCAAGATTCCTTCCAACTCTATCGGTCTAATGCGAGACAATGATGAATTCGCATACAGACGGGAGGTTGAACAATTAGCCTCGTAGAGTGACCGGACCACGTAGCCTCCACCACGGACCGTGATTGTTCCGTGGTGGAACAATTTGGAACTGAACACACTCAGAACTGTAGAAATGGTGGTGGACTTTAGGAGAAACTCTCCCATATTTCCACCTCTCACAATACTAGACAACACAGTATCGACAGTAGAGACGTTCAAATTTCTAGGTTCTACCATATCGCAAGAGCTAAAATGGACACCCAACTTCAAAAACGTCATCAAAAAAGCACAACCAAGAATGTTGGTTCTGCGCCAACTCAGGAAGCTCAAACTGCCCCAGGAGCTGCTGATCCAGTTCTACAGAGGAATGATGGAGTCTGTCATCTGCACCTCCACAACTGTCTGGTTTGGCTCTGCAACCCAACAAGACAGAGACGGACTTCAGGGGATCATTAGAACAGCAGAAAAAACAATTCCTAGCAACCTGCCTTCCATGGAGGGCCTGTATGATGCACAAGTCAAAAAGAGGGCTGTGGAAATATCTACAGACCCCTCGCATCCTGGACGTAAACTGTTTCAACTCCTATAATTCTATTCTATTCTATTCTATTCTATTCTATTCTATTCTATTCTATTCTATTCTATTCTATTCTATTCTCTCGTCTCGTCTCATCTCCTCTCCTATATTTATTCTATTCTATTCTATTCTATTCTATTCTATTCTATTCTATTCTATTCTATTCTATTCTATTCTATTCTATTCTGATTTTATTCCATTCCATTCATTCCATTCCATTCCATTCCATATTTTCTATTCTATTCTATTCTATTCTATTCTATTCTATTCTATTCTATTCTATTCTATTCTATTCTATTCTATTCTATTCCATTCCATTCCATTCCATTCCATTCCATTCCATTCCATATTTTCTATTCTATTCTATTTTATTCTATTCTATTCTATTCACTATTTTCCTATTCTATTCTATTCCATTCCATTCCATTCCATTCCATTCCATTCCATATTTTCTATTCTATCCTACCCTACCCTACCCTACCCTACCCTACCCTACCCTACCCTATCCTATCCTATCCTATCCTATCCTACCCCATTCCATTCCATATTTTCTACTCTACTCTACTCTACTCTACTCTACTCTACTCTACTCTACTCTACTCTACTCTACTCTACTCTACTCCACTCCACTCCACTCCACTCCACTCCACTCCACTCCACTCCACTCCATTTCATTTCATTTCATTCCATTCCATATATTGTATTCTACTCTATTCCATTCCATTCCATTCCATTCCATTCCATATATTCTATTCTTATTCTACAAAAGCTCAAAGGAGCAGGACTAGGGGTGACATTAGAGCAGCATCCCAATACTTGGGTTCTATCACAAAGAAGAGGAAGACCGTTTATTGTCCAAAGCACCAGAGAGCAGGACAAGAAGCAACGGATGGAAACTTATCAAGGAGAGAAGCAACCTAGAACTAAGGAGGAATTCGATAATAAGAATTAATCAGTGGAGCACCTTGCCTTGAGGGTGCCTTCCATCACTGGAAGTTTTTAAGGACAACCATTTGTCTGAAATGGTATAGCGTCATCGGCTTGAGCAGGCGGTTGGAGTACATGACCTCTGAGGTCCCCCGAGGCTCTGTTATTCTGTAGCCGGTCGCAACGGTAAAATGAGTCAGTCCCATGACCCATCGGATTTTATGCACCTTTTTTGTGGCGGTCGTTAAACAAACCCATGATTCACTACGATCGCAGTTTTGCTGAACAGCAGAAGTCCGATATGATGGCGTGACTGCAGGATGCTGCAAAAAGCCATACGTGAGGCTTTATTGGCAAGTTCCCCAAGTTTTGATCCTGTGACCATGGACAGGCTTAACCATCGAAGGTTTGAATCCAAGTCCCCTTGTTTGGGTTGTGCGTTAACTTCAAAGAGTTGCTAAACCACCAGTCGTAACTTGAGGACTACATACATACATACATGGAGCGTGCTTCCTTCCTTGTCAGAATCGCTGTTCTTGCATCTCTTGAACCTGGAGCCGAGACCTTCTCTCAGGTTTGCTCCGATCCCTGGTGCCTTTTGGCCAGGACCAGTGGTGAAATCCAAATTTTTTTACTACTGCTTCTCTGGGCGTGGTTTGGTGGGCATGGCAGGGGAAGGATACTGCAAAATCCCCATTCCCACCCCACTCCTGGGGGAAGGATATTGCAAAATCTCCAGTGGTGGCATTTGCCGGTTTTCTGAACTACTCAAAATTTCCGCTACCGGTTCTCCAGAACCTATCAGAATCTGCTGGATTCCACCCCTGGCCAGGACTGTCCCAATTGCGTCTTAGATAGTGGTGAGTTTCTTGTGCCTCTACTGCCCCCTTGTGTTGAAAGAACAAATTGCACCTTTTGCAGAAGCCCTGGCTGTACAAAGGATTGTGGGCTAAATGAAACCAACCCAATTGCAACTTGGATGGAATTTTCGTGCTGCAAGGATTTTTTGCACAGAAAAATCTGCGCAAATGTACAACCATGCAAACACACACACACACACACTTCTTTCTGTTAAGCACTTATCAATAAAATGAAGCTAATTCCCACAGAACATTTTACAGGTGGTCCTTGACTTATGACCTCGGTTGGGACCAGAATTTCCATTACTAAGCAAGGAGGCTGGTTTTATTTCCCTCGAATTCTCAATAGAGAATGGAATGGGATGGGATGGGATGGGATGGGATGGGATGGGATAGAATATGGGATGGAATAGAATAGAATAGAATAGAATAGAATAGAATAGAATAGAATAGAATAGAATAGAATAGAATAGAATAGAATAGAATAGAATAGAAAATATGGAATGGAATGGAATGGAATGGAATAGAATATGGGATGGGATGGGATGGGATGGGATGGGATAGAATAGAATAGAATAGAATAGAATAGAATAGAATAGAATAGAATAGAATAGAGTAACGTAGCGTAGAATAATAACATATGGAATGGAATGGAATGGAATGGAATGGAATGGAATGGAATGGAATAGAAAATATGTAATGGAATGGAATGGAATGGAATGGAATAGAATAGAATAGAATAGAATAGAATAGAATAGAATAGAATAGAATAGAATAGAATAGAATAGAATAGAATAGAATAGAATAGAATAGAAAATATGGAATGGAATGGAATGGAATGGAATGAATGGAATGGAATGGAATGGAATGAATGGAATGAATGGAATGGAATAAAATCAGAATAGAGTTATTTATTGGCCAAGTCCAACTGGACACAAAAGGAATTTACAGGTGGTCCCTGACTTATGATGTCAGTTGGGACCAGAATTTCCATTACTAAGCAAGGAAGCTGCTTTTACTGCCCTCAATTTCTCCAAAATGTTTCCCCCCTTCGCTGCCTCGTCCGGCTCCCCCGAGAAGGCCTGCTTCCAAGTCTCCCTTCTGTACAAATTCTCTCCCCAAAAGCCGGATGACAAATGAGCTACGATTTCTTATTTCGGGAGACAAGGCGGCCAGTTTTTCTCCATGATCTCAGCCCAGTTCCCGGCCGAGCTTCTCTGGGAGGGAAGATAATCGTTTTGCTTGACCTTCTGTTTGGAGGAAAGCATCTATTTCTCTGCCTCCCTTTCTCTATTTCCCCCCAAGCTTTGTCTCCCGGAGAACAACGCCTGTTGAGTAGGTTGTTGAAGCTACAAGGATAATCTCCTGCCTTGGGAAAGTAGCCTCCAGAAGAAGGGCTGCTGGGCTGGGCTGAACAAAGCTGGGGTTTTATTTGCATCTTCCTAGAGAAAGAGGGGTTATTTGGCCGAGGCTGAAGAGATGATCCGGCCTGAATCATCGAGACTGAAATTTCTGGCTTAAAAGAGAGGATTCCAAGCAAAAATGTTTATGTCGCTCTCTGATGCAGGCGGCTTAAAGAAAGAAGCCTCCAGGGTGCTTCTTTTGAAAGTTTTTTGATCCGTTTTTTTTTTCCAGCATCAAGGTGGATTCTCTATGTTAAATGTTAATGTAACTGGATAAAAAACAGTAAAGTAAAAATATCGTTTAAATGATCCACAGTCCATGCAAAGGTATAATCATGTGTTCTCCATAGAGGAGAGAAAAGAATTTTCCAATTTCATTTAAAATCTTCTTAAGTCATGAATTCATACACAGCGTGCTGCCTCAATGGAGATCGCAGCGTGAAGCCTCTGCAATGGGATTCCCCCCCCTCCCTTATTCAGAATAGTCCCTGGATTCCCATACAGGCAGTCCTCGACTTACGGCAATTCATTTAGTGACCGTTCAAAGTTACAATGGCACTGCAAAAAAGTGACTTAGGACCATTTTTCATATTTAGGACCGTTGGCCCCGCCCCCATCTATTCTCTGCCTCCCAAGTCCCGGCTGATTGGGAGGAAATGGGTTTTTTTCAGTAACCTTCCCCTGCACGCCGACCAAGCCACGCCCACCAAGCCATGCCATGACCACCAAGCCACACCCACAGAACTGGTAGTAAAAAATTTTGAAACCCACCACTGGTGGGAAGGGAGATTTTGCAGTATCCTTCCCCCAGGAGTGGGGAGGAAATGGGGATTTTGCAGTAACCTTCCCCTGCCACGCCCACCAAGCCACGCCCACCAAGCCACACCACGCCCATCAAGCCACACCCACAGAACCAGTAGTAAAAAAATTGGGATTTCACCACTGGGCAAAACTCATTTAGGACATGTCTCACTTAGTAACAGAAATTTGGGGCTCAACGGTGGTCCTTAATGGAGGACTTGCCTGCATTGCTGAACCAAATTTGGAAGAACAAACCATAGTTTGTTGGGTTCCAATACGGTGCTAATTCGTGGATGTTGACCTCTGGGAATCCTTGATGACGCCATGATGATGTCACATCCATTATGACATCATCTCATAAGTGTAAATTATATGATGTGCCTAAATGATGCAAATTGCAGCATTCAATCCCATTGCGTATACTAGTTACAACCGTTGGATAAATCCCAGATTTATCCTTTCCTTTTTTCTTTCTTTCTTTCTCTGTCTCTCTCTCTCCCCCTGTCCCCTTCCTCCCTCTCTCCCTCCCTCCCTCCCTCCCACTCTTTCTCCTTCCTAACTCTCTCCATCTTTCTTTCTTCTCCTTCTTTCCTCCTTCCTTCCTTCCTTCCTTCCTTCCCTCCTTCTCTCTCTGTCTCTCTCCCTCTCTGTCCCCTCCCTCCCTCCCCCTCTCATCGGAATATGGCTGTTTGGGGCTTCCTTTCCTGGGACAGGTGATTTTCTAGGTGATTTCCAGGATTTTCAGCTGCAGGAGACAGTTGATTTATGCGGCTGTTCCCGATTTTATCAAACAATTTCTATCCTGCAGAAACAGTAGGCGCTTTCCCGCCCACACTTTCCCTGGCAAGAAATTGCAAGCTGGCCTCTGGGTCACCCTTGGAAATAGATCCCGGGTGATGATCATTTTTCAAGCCTTAAGTGGTTTATTGGGATTTTCAGCCCCAGAAAATTACAAAGTTTGTTTCTTTTGTTTAAAGGGGGGAAACGGGCTGAGAGCAAACCTTGAGAGAACCTGGTTCATCCCGTCAGACATTAAGCTTTAGGGTGTATTTGCATGTGTGAAAACATCTAAGTATTTCTTTAAACACCTCTTAGAAACTAGAAATAGGAATTGTGTACATTAAATTTGTCCTCCTTTGTCTCAGTCAGAAATGTCAAAAGTTTGTAACTGAAAGGGGGAAAAAAGGAAAATAAATCAAAGAAAAAAGGTTTATATTATAGCTGCCCATCTTGCATACATGACCCTGGATGACTCATAACCCCCCCCCCCATTAAATTAGAATTAAAACAATCAAATAATTAAAATATAAATTAACGAGAAAGATCAAATGCAGGAGGGATTAAAATCAGATTATGCTTAAAACAATATTTCTCAATCTTGGCCGTTTTAAGATGCCTGGACTTCAACTCCCAGAATCCCCTGGCTAGCATGCTGGCTGGGGAATTCTGGGAACGGAAGTCCAGCCACCTTTCAGGTTGCAAAAAACTGAGTGATGATATCACTCCTGAGAGGCAGCTGCCCCTCTTCCTTCCTTCCTTCCTTTCTGCAGACTTCGCACCCGGCTCCTGAGCATCTTCTTTGCAACTCTCCTCAGGGGCTGCTCTAAACCTGTTCTAAATCTTCCTTCCATGAAGATTCCTCCTGGCTGGGAATCCTGGAGGCTGTAGTCTTGCAAAGGCAGGGAAGGGGAGGATGGGCCTGGGAGTCCCACAAGGGCGGAGGGCGCCGCTTGGGGAAAGAGAGGCGTTGCTAAGGCCCGCCTGCTTTCTCCGCGTCCGACAGGGCGGTCGCTAAGGGGCGTGGCCGGTTGCCAAGGAAACGTTTTCTCCCTCCCATTTTCTCACTTTTTTTCCCCCTGCGAACAGCTGCTCCTGGGCCGTACCATTTTGGTAGCGGGCGGGGGTGTCCTTCGGCCAAGGGAGAGGGAGAGAAAGGAGGAGGGAGGTAGATCCGCCCTCCGGGGACGGAATTTTTCGCTCTTCTCTCCCCTTTGTCCTTACCTCCAGCTGCTGTTCCTTTGGTACGGCCCGCCCCTCCCAGGCCGGCCCCGCGGAGAGACGATGGCGCTGCTGCTTCTCACGGCCTACAGGGGGCGCTCCAAGGTCCTAAATATGAGGGGAGACGCGACGGCCTGCCATCTTCACACGAGCCTCCTGACCCGAGTCAGACCTTTCCAAACACGCTTAAAGGGGGCGTGGCTTTTAAAGGGAATTTATATGAGGTCTGAGGAGATTCCTCACCGTTTCTCTTGGCCGTTTTTCTCTCTTCACGTTCAATTTCTTCATATATTTTTTTCCAGGACTTTGAGGAGAATAAAATTATCCATTATTGATTGATGGATTGATTGATTGATTGATTGCTTCTCAGGGCTAAACGTGGCCAGAAACAGCAAACTGTCCCAATGGAAGCGAATGGGAGGCATTTCAGTGATGTACGGACAGTCCTCGATTTACAACGGCTCATTTAGTGGCCGAAATGAGCACGGCACTGAGAAAACCGACTTAGGACTGTGGGAAGCCGCCGCCGTCGCCTCATCCTCCAGAGAATGAAATACTTTGAGGGAATATTGAAAGAGGCAGAATATTATATTTCCTCAAAAGGAGAAATGGAGAAACGTGTTCTTAAAGGCAGAAAGCAGCCTCAACGGCCTCCAGCAGATGCCCGAAGTCCTCAGAGATGGAGATTTTTGGGCCCCTTGAAAAAATCCAGTTTGGCCTATTCACAAACAAAATTTTGCCTTCAGCCCGCCTTCCCTAGAAGGGAATTAAAAGTAGAAAAACAAAGTCTCCTAAAATCTACCTCTCCCGCCCAAAGTCTAAGGACAGGACATGCATGACCACTCGGACATCATAGAATTAAGCCACTACCATGGAAATAGCAAAATCATAGGGCTCAACTATCATTTTTCGGAGTGCAAGACGCATCGGAGTATAAAACACATTTAAGATTTCGAAGAGGAAAACAAGAAAAAAAATGTTTTTGGCTTCTGTGCATCCAGTTTTTGCCCTCCCCGGCCCCAGGAGCACTATGCAGGTCTCCCAAACTGTCTGCATGTCCTGTTTTTCCAAAAAATGAGCGTTTTTGGCAAAAACAGGACTCGCGGGGTGGGATTTCAGGAGGCAAAAATGGCTGTATTCGATATATAAGACGCACCAACATTTCCACCCTCTTTTAGGTGAGGGGAAGTGTGTCTTATACTCTGAAAAGTGTGGTACATTGTACAATCCCCTGCAGCATCTCAGAACCCTATAAAAATCCATGTACTCCTCAAACCAATTTGGTCAGCTGTCCCAAAACTGCATGCTTTTGTTGGTTCTTCTCATCAGTGAAACACCTTTCTTAAGCAGCCTCCATTTTATTCCCAGCTTGGAAGTGGAACCTGGATTTTTTTCTTTCAAAAGAAGGGAATGGAGCCATTTCCGTGATGTACGAGGAGTCCTTACAACGGTTCATTTAGTGACCTTTTTGAGTTTACATCGGCACTGAGAAAAGTGACTTAGGATCATTTTTCACACTTAACGACAGTTGCAGCATCCCTGTGGTCGCAAGATCGAAATTCAGGTGTTTGGCAACTGGCTCATATGACGGTGGCAATATCCCGGGGGTCATGGGATTCCCCTTTTGCGATCTAGCAATTATAGTCAATGGGGAAGCCAGATTCAACGTGTCACTAATTTATCAACTGCAGTGATTCACTTAACAACTGTGGAAAGAAAGGCATCAAATGAGGCAAACATTCACTTAATATATCTCTCACTTAGCAATGGAAATTTGGGGCTCAATTGTGGTCATAAGTTGAGGAGTACCTATAGTGTGTTCTCTGACTAACTTTACTTTCTTCCAAGTTAACATAAAGGCCAGTGTTAATCTTCTAATCCAATTTTTTAATCCCAAAAGATTAAGGGAGGGATCTGACACCGTTTACATGCAAAGCAGGTGCAGAATTGGCAAGTTATAACTTGCAAACCAGGTGCACAATTGGCAAGTTGTGGCTTGCAAACCAGGAGCACAATTGTGAGTTATGGTTTGCAAACAAGGTGCACAATTGGTGAGTTATGCCTTGCATACCAGGTGCACAATTGGTGGGTTATGGCTTGCAAACCACATGCCCAACTGGTGATTTATGGCTTGCAAACCAGGTGCATAATTGGTGAGTATTAGCTTGCTTCCTTTCTGCAAACCGCCAACATTAAGTGCTTTGTTCAAAGTCATTCAACATTTTTGACCTTTATTTTATCTGACAAAGAATGGATTATTTCAAGGTACGACCTACAAGCCCGGCGATAATCTATAATTCAACATTCATAATAGCTAAACAAGGCAAGTGACTTGCAAATAAACACGTTCTCAGTTATTGAAAAGCAATATTTGCTAATTAACATCCTTTGTTTGAGTTAGCCTTGTTAGACTTGTCGGGTTTGCTTGCTTTTCTTCAAGGGTGTTTTGGAGGTCTCCAATATAAACCACCATCTTAAGGAAACAGAAGATGAGAAAATGCTCGGATTTATGCCTTGTTCAGGAGTGGGAAAACGTCACTTCCAATATTTCAAGAAAGAAGCTCAGCCCATTTCAGATAGATCTAAATCAGGGATGTCCAAGCTTGGTGACTTGAAGATATGTGGACTTCAACTCAGCATAGCTGGCTGGGGAATTCTGGGAATTTAAGTCCATAGGGCCAAGGTTGGCTAAAGGTAAAGGTTCCCTCATACATATTTACTAGTCGTTCCTGACTCTAGGGGGCGGTGCTCATCTCCGTTTCAAAGCCAAAGAGCCAACACTGTCTGAAGACGTCTCTGTGGTCATGTGGTTGGCATGACTCAACGTGAATGGCGCACGGAACGCTGTTACCTTCCCACCAAAGATGGTCCCTATTTTTCTACTTGCATTTTTTACGTGTTTTTGAACTGCTAAATTGGCAGAAGCTGGGACAAGTCACGGGAGCTCAGCCCGTTACACGGCACTGGGGATTTGAACCACTGAACTGCCGACCTTTCGATCGACGAGCTCAGCATCTTAGCCACTGAGCCACTGCTACCCCTAATTTAAATTAAAATTAAATTTAGTTTAGGCTACCCCTAATCTAAATGAAGCAGAAAGGGCTCAAAGGAGTAAAAGGAAGGTAGTGAATCTCACCCCTCAAGTCTTGGGGTTACAAAACCACCTTTAATCCAGTTTATTTTAACCCTTAATCTGATTCTCAACATCTGTGGAGGAATGTCACCTGGATTCCCTGGAGGGAGGGGCTGCATTCCCGAGGAGCAAGAGAGACAACTCAGCTCTGATAGTTGGTGTGGGAGAAAGAGGATGAAGACTGCTCCTCCTCAATAGTTCCCAGAGTATATGCTTCATAAGAATGTTAGCATGCTTGAATCTGGCAAGATTCTGTTGGTAAGGGAAGAACAATAAAGCAATCTATTTGGAAGAATCACAACATGTCTTTCTTGCGGTTTGTTTTGAACCTCCTATCATCCCTTTTATCTGCTCCATGTTTCTGGTTCAGGACATTAGAAAGCCGGGACATTAGTACAAGAAATCCTCAATTTACAACAATTCATTTAGTGACTGTTCAAAATTACAGCAGCACTGGAAAAAGTGACGACCATTTTTCACACTTACGACCATGGCAGCATCCCCGTGGTCATGTGACCAGAATTCACACACTTGGCAACTGACTCATATTTATGATGGTTGCAGCGTCCTGGGGTCACATGATCCCCTTTTGCGAACTTCCGACAAGCAAACTCAATGGGGAAGCCAGATTCACTTAACGACTATGTTCCTACCTTAACAACTGCAGTGACTCACTTAAAAACTGCGGCAAGAAAGGTCATAAAGTGGAGCAAAATTCACTTGTCTTGCTTAGCCGTGGAAATTTAGTGCTCCGTTGTGATCATAAATCAAGGACTTCTTGTAATTTGAGATCCAGTAGTGCTGGAATAGAAGACGGCAATCATTATTTAAAGGACCATCTTTTCCACGTCATACCTACCCCATCCACCAGAGTGGGGAGCCGTGGAATGTTACGGGTGTAACCCTCTTAAGAAGATCCATCTGCTGGGACCCGGAAGAAGGGCCTTCTCCGCTGTGGCTCCCTCCCTGTGGAACATCATCCCTGCGGAGATAAAATTGGCCTCCACCGTGAGGTTCTTTCAAAAGATCTGAAGATGTGATTCTGCCAACTGGGCTGGGCACCTCGGTGTGACACAGAGCTCATCAAGTGGTTGTCACCAGGCAGGTGGGAGATTACTGGTTTTTGTACTGGGGTTTTTATCTTTGTAAGCTGCCCAAAATCACCAAAAGTGAGGTTGGCAGCCATATAAATTTAAAAATCAATCTTCTGGTTGTAGAATTTCCATAGTTGGCTTCATAGGGCATTGTACACCAGGTGTGGTCAATTTATGCGTAGCCTGTGGTCTCCCTCCCCTCCCTTCTTTTGAAGTCCTGACAGCTCCCGAATTTGAATAGCAAATCGCCAGTGTTTTTCATTGTGACGTTTTGCCTTTATGTTTATCTCCAGAAATAAGGACAAAACAGGAGATTAAAATTTTTTAAAAAGGGAATCATGTTGTCATTACACCCTCAAAAGCAGGGGTGAAATCCAGCAGGTTCTGACAGGTTCTGGTGTAGTTCGGAGAACCGGCAAATACCATTTCTGGCTGGCCCCAGAGTGGGTGGACACACCCTGGATCTAGTTTTTGTCTCTGGTCAGTGGTTGAGTGGTCTTGATACTGGGGATATAGGCGTGGAACCCTTGTCATGGACTGACCACTCGCTCCTCCGACTCGACTTTCTGACCGCTGCACCCCACCGCAGGGAGGCGGAACCAATTAGGTGGTTCCGCCCCAGGCGCCTGATGGATCCTGATAGGTTCCAGATGGAGCTTGGGCCACTTCCTGAGACTCTGACACGCGACTCGGCTGAGGACCTGGTGGCCGCCTGGGATAGGGCGGCCGGTGGGGCCTTGGACCGTGTCGTGCCTTTGCGGCCTCTGACCCGGCGCCGAACTCACTTATCTCCTTGGTTTACCGAGGAGCTGAGGGAGATGAAGCGCCGGAAAAGACGCCTAGAGAGCGGTTGGAGGGCCAGTCGCTCTGAATCTGACTTGACACTAGTAAGAGCTCATATTAAGACTTACTTAGTGGCAATAAAAGCGGCGAAATCTAATTATTTCGCCGCTCTTATTGCGTCATCAGATAATCGCCCAGCCGCCCTGTTTAGGGTGACCCGCTCCCTCCTTCATCTGGGAGCGCGGGAGGATCCCTTGCAGGGACGTGCTGAGGATTTTGTTCAATATCTGGATGATAAAATAACTCAGATTCGGGATGACTTGGCCGCCGACTGGGTTAGTTCGGGCGAGGTGACTGAGCCCGGTCTTGAGAGTGTTATCTGGGCTGAGTTCGATCCTGTGGCTCCCGAGGACGTGGAAGGATCCTGGGAAGACTGAACGCCACCACATGTTTATTGGATCCGTGTCCCTCCTGGTTGGTGCTGGCCTCCCGGGAGGTTACACGAGGCTGGCTCCAGGAGATCATAAATGCTTCTTTGAGTGAGGGTGCCCTACCGACCGCTTTGAAGGAGGCGGTGGTGAGGCCCCTCCTCAAGAAGCCCTCCCTGGACCCAGCTGTTTTGGCAAATTACCGTCCAGTCTCCAACCTTCTCTTCCTAGCGAAGGTTGTTGAGAGTGTGGTGGCATGGCAGCTCCCTCGGTACCTGGATGAAGCTGTCTATTTAGACCCGCTCCAGTCCGGCTTCAGGTCTGGTTACAGCACCGAAAATTGGTCGCGTTGGTGGATGATCTCTGGAGGGCCCGGGGTAGGGGGTACTCCTCTATCCTGGTGCTGTTAGACCTCTCAGCGGCTTTTGATACCATCGACCATGGTATCATGTTGCGCCGGTTGGAGGGATTGGGGGTGGGGGGCACCGTCCTACGGTGTTCTCCTCCTACCTCTCCGACCGGTCGCAATCTGTGTTGACAGGGGGGCAGCGGTCGACCCCGAGGCGCCTAGTGTGTGGGGTGCCACAAGGGTCGTTCCTCTCGCCCCTTCTGTTCAACATTTATGTAAAGCCGCTGGGTGAGATCATCCGTGGTTTTGGGGTGGAATTCCATCAGTACGCTGATGACACTCAGCTGTACATTTCCACCCCAGACCACCCCAACGATGCCGTGGAAGTGATGTCCCAGTGCCTTGAAGCTGTGCGGGTCTGGATGGGGAGAAACAGGCTTCGACTCAACCCCTCCAAGACCGAGTGTGGCTGCCGGCGTCCCGATATAGCCAACTGACTCCATCGTTGGTTATTGGGGGCGAATCATTGGCCCCCACAGAGAGGGTGCGCAACTTGGGCGTCGTCCTGGACCCACGGCTGTCTTTAGAGGATCATACGACAGCCGTGGCCAGGGGGGCTTTCTATCAGGTCCGCCTGATACGCCAGTTGCGGCCCTTTCTAGATCGGGACTCCCTACGCACAGTCACTCAGGCGCTCGTCACGTCTCGCTTGGACTACTGTAATGCTCTCTACATGGGGCTCCCCTTGGGATGCACCCGGAGGCTTCAGCTGGTGCAGAATGCGGCCGCGCGGGGGATTATGGGAGCGACAGGGCGCTCCCATGTGACACCTCTCCTGCGTGAGCTGCATTGGTTGCCGGTTGACTTCCGGGTGCGTTTCAAGGTGTTGGTAATCACCTTTAAAGCGCTCCATGGCTTAGGACCAGGGTACTTACGGGACCGCCTTCTGCCACCAATTGCCTCCCACCGGCCGGTTCGCTCCCACAGAGAGGGCCTCCTCAGGGTGCCGTCAGCCAGACAATGCCGGCTGGCGACCCCCAGGGGGAGAGCGTTCTCTGTGGTAGCTCCCACCCTCTGGAACGATCTTCCTCCAGAACTGAGAACAATTGCTGACCTCCGGACTTTTCGTCGGGCTCTGAAGACTCATCTTTTTCAACTTGCCGGACTTGCCTGATCCCTTTTATTTTAAAAAATTTTTAAATTTTAACTTTTTAGAGTTTTTATTTGGTTTTATACTTCAGCCTAATTTATATTGGTTTTAGTATGTTTTTAAAGTTTGTGTACTGGTTTTTTAATTGGCTGTTCACTGCCCTGAGTCCTCCAGGAGAAGGGCGGTATAGAAATCTAATAAATAGATAGATAGATAGATAGATAGATAGATAGATAGATAGATAGATAGATAGATAGATAGAGATAGATAGATAGATAGATAGATAGATAGATAGATAGATAGATAGATAGAGATTTTGCAGTATCCTTCCCCCAGGAGTGAGGTGGGAATGGGGATTTTGCAGTGTCCTTCCCCTGCCACGCCCACCAAGCCACACTACGCCCACCAAGCCACGCCCATAGAACCAGTAGTAAAAAAACTAGGATTTCACCACTGCCTTACAGAACCCCCCCCCCAAAGGGCCAAAACCCTTTGCCCTCCTCCCCACTTTCTATGGATACGATTACAGTGAAATACCCTGCAGTTTCTGGAGTCATCAAACTACCTCCATGGATCGCCCACTTGTGCTGAGCCATGCCTTCCTTATCCATGGTCATCTCTCCAGTCGGTCATAACCACATAATTGTGGTTCACACCACAAACAAAGGCAGCGTGAAGCAGCGCTCTCTCGAAAGCCTGCGGACGACATCTGAGCCTTCTTCTGCTTCGGAAATGGCTGCTGCTCTCAAGGACGACATCTGGGAAAGCAAACTGGACATTTTAACAACCTTCTGTCTCAGGCACCATTTGGAAAGCGGCCTCTGGGTGAACTGCCCAACCTGTCTTAACAACAGAATGACAAGAGTCGGAAGGGACCTTGGAGGTCTTCTAGTCCAACCCCCTCCTCAAGCAGGAGACCCTGTACCATTCCAGACAAATGGGGGTCCAATCTCCCCTTAAAAAAACTCCAATGATGGAGCACCCACAACTTCTGGTGACAAGGTATTCCTCTGGTTTTTTGTCCTCTCTTTAGGAAATTCCTCCTAAGTTCTAGGTTGGTTCTCTTGATGAGTTTCCATCCGTTGCTTCTTGTCCTGCCCTCAGGTGCTTTGGAGAATAGCTTGACTCCCTCTTCTTTGGGGCAGTCCCTGAGATTGGAACATTGCTATCGTGTCTCCCCAAGTCCTTCTTTTCATTAAACTAGACATTTAATTCCTGTAACCGTTCTTTATATGTTTTAGCCTTCAGTCCCCTAATCTTCTTTGTTGCTCTTCTCTGCACTCTTTCTAGAGTCTCAACATCATTTTTACATCATGGCAACCCAAACTGGATGCAATATTCCAAGTGTGGCCTTACCAAAGCATTATAAAGTGATATGAACACTTCACCTGATCTTAATTCTATCCCTCTGTTTATGCAGCCTAGGATTGTGTTGGCCTTTTAGGCAACTGCAGCACACAACTGGCTTCTGCCCGATTTGGTTAAATACAGCAGCCTCTTGCCGCAGAGATCAACGTGGGGGACAGGCCTTGTCTTATCACCCTCTTCATCTGTGACCACAACTGAGAAGTGATCGTGCAGCTTAAACGTGCAGCTTTCTACGAAGCTGAGTGATCCATTCAACCGCGCACCCTTAGTTTTACAATTTGCCCATTGTCTTGCTGTGCAGACAATAACCGAACTGTGAAGACTGCGGATGGGAATCCCCAGGCTGAGCATTGCGTGTAAATGCAGACACTGAGACTCGATCGGATTTAATCAAGGATCCTTGCAAACACAGAGCTCGTGAAGACGCTGTTGGGGCTGAGCCAGCCTCAGAGTGCCAGGAATGAATGACTGATAGAAGGAGATGCACAAACTTCTTTTCAGAAAGACAACATGAGTTTTCCTGGGGAAAAGAAAGGCCTGGTTAATTGGTTTTTATAAGGATAGGTAGATCTCCATAGGTTTCACCCCACCTGCTTCTTAGAAATAAGGGAAGAACTGTAAGCTGAAAAGGATAGAAGCAATACGGTAGTTCTTGACTTACAAATGTTCATTTACTGACTTTTCAAAGTGACAACGGCACTGAAAAAAATGGGACGTATCACCATTTTTCACACTTACGATCCCTAGCATATGCTTGCCGACTGGCTCGTATTTATGACGGTCGCAGTGTTCCGGGGTCACGCGACCTTCTGACGAGCAAAGTCAAAGGGGAAAGCCAGATTCACTTAACAACCGGGTGACTAACTTAACAATGGTAGGGATTCGCTTAACATCTGTGGCAAGAAAGGTTGTAAAACGGGGCAAAACTCACCGCACAACTGTCTTGCCTAGCAATAGAAATGTTGGGCTCAATTGTGGTCATAAGTTGAGGACTACCTGTAGTTGAACGTGGATGAAGGACAAGTTTTGGGAAAGGTCGCATTGGAATCCGGTCACTGTCACAGGGCACACTGACATTTTTCTACTCAAAATAGACAAAAATTAAGACTGGTAGCCCTTGATTTATGACCATAATGGAGCCCAGCGTTTGCGTGGCTAAGTGATAACATTTGTGAAGTGAGTTTTGCCCCGTTTTATGACCTTTCTTGTCTCAGCCGCTAAGTGAATCACTCCATTTGTTAATTCAGTAACACGGCTGAAGTGAATCTGCCTTCCCTCTTGACTTGGCTTGTCACGTGACCCAGGGACACTGCGACCGTCATAAATACGAGTCAGTGGCCAAGCATCTGCATTCTGATCCCATGATCACGGTCCGAGGTCACTTTTTTTCAATGCAGTTGTAACTTTGAACAATCTTAACATACAGTAGTGGCCCAAATTGTGGAAACTTTTTGGGAACAGTGCGTTTTCTAAAACTAACTAATGATAGCTCTTTATTTTGGGCGTAGTACCATAAAATTACATATCAATGGAAAGATAATTTAATCAAGAATGTAATGCAGTAACTTTCATGAAGGATTTGCTATTAGAATAGCAGTTACAGCATAAAGAAGAAAAGGGAAACACGCAGAAAAAAACGAGATACACAAAAATGATCACCATGTCAGTCTATACTTCGTTGGGTAACCTTTAGCATGAATTATGGCTTTACAACGTCTTCCCATGGAGTGAACCAAGTCTTTTATAATGTTTATAATGTGAAATCAAGATTGAATGATCACTTCTATTAACTGGGTTTTATTGCTGGATGGCTTCTGATTAATAAGTTCCTTTAATCAGCTCTATAGATTTTCCATTGGGCGAAAGTCTGGGTTATTCCCAGGCCATTCCAGCAGTGGAATAGAATTCTCTTGAAACTCTAAAAAAAAAAAGAAAAAAAAAGTGGTGTTATTAGCCATCAAACCTCAAAAATACACTTTTCCCAAAAGGTTTCCACAATTTGGGGCACAACTGTATACATATGCTACATATATACACAATTTTGTATTTATTTACTGATTTATTTTATCAGGTGTATGCAGTGTCTATTGGAGGTGATGACCCTTTGAGAGCCGTAGGCAATGACATCTCATTTTAATGTATGTATGCTGATCGGTGTATGCTCAAAGTGACAATAAAGTTACTCTGAGCCTTAAGCCTAAAACACTGACAAGCAGACTGACAAAACCGGATTATACCTAACAACGGTTTTTTTCCCCTTCCAGTGGGGCAGCTTCTTGTAATTTACAACGTCATTTTAGCTTCTGGAACTAAGAGTGGGGGGGAAAACAACCTTGTAAGAAGAGATCTTTTTCTCTCCCTCCCTCCCTCCTTCCCTCTCTCTTTCCCTTCCTCTCTTTCCCTCTCTCTCTTCCTCCCTCCCTCCTTCCCTCCCTCTCTTCTTCCCTCTCCCCGTCCCTCCCTCCCTCTTTCCCTCTCCCTCCCTCCTTCTCTCCCTCCCTCTCTCTGTCCCTCCTTTTCTTTCTCTTCCTCCCTCTCTCCTTCCCTCGCTCTCTCTTCCTCCCTTCTTCTTCTCCCTCTCTCCCTCCTTCCAACTTCCTCCCTCCTTCCCTCCTTCATTCTCTTTCCCTCTTTTCCTCCCTCCTTCCCTCCCCCTCTCTTCCTTCCTCTCTCTCCCCTTTCCTTTCTCCCTCCCCCTCTTCCTCCCTCCCTCCCTCCCTCCCTCCCTCCTTCCCTCCCTCTCTCTTCCTCCCTCCCTCCCTTTTTCTCTCTCTCCCTCCCTCCTTTCCTCCCTCCCTCTCTCTCTCTCTCTCTCTGTGCCACCAAGCCCTGCCTTCCTTAAGCCGAGTTAATCTTTCTGGAAATCTGCAGGCGGCATGAAATGTACTTTATCCAACCTTCGCACGGTTCGAGGGCAAGCTTGATTGCTCCACAAGGTGACTCGAGTTTCGGTATTACCAGCCACAGGACAGAGGACCTGAAGCTCCCCAGAGGTGAAGATTTGCACGTTCCTACCGGCAGGATTCGAAGGGGGCATAGACGACCGCGATGCGCTCAGCCTGGGGCTGCCCTTGAAAAAACATCCGGAAGCTTCAATCAGTTCAAAATAAAGTGGCGGTGGGAGCGACCGAGATCCAAATTTCCGTTGCTAAGCGTGACAATGGTTAAGCGGGCTTTGCCCCGTTTTACGACCTCTGAAAACCTGAAGCTGCCACTATTTCTGATTAATAAAAACTGGAATTTGAACCCAATTAAAAAAAAAAAAAGTCTTTATAGACTTTGGAATGTCAAAAAGCCTTTTCTTGTGATTGAAATTGCAGAAGGTAGATATTGATTTTGTATTTTGGGAGTGGAAAGAAAGGATGCGGGAATAATACTTCCCCGTGTCCAAAGCGGGCAAAACAGGAGAAGGGATATCAGTTTACTCTAAATTTAGAGTTTACAATCTGCAGAGCCAAATAAATGGCCTCTTAGATTCCTGAAGGAAGATGTTGATGGTTTAGATCAGAGGTCTTCAAACTTGGCCCCTTTAAGACTTGTGGACTTCAACTCCCAGAATTCTTTGCTGGCTGGAGAATTCTGGGAGTTGAAGTTCACCAGTGTTAAAGCGGCCAAGTTTGAAGACCTCTGGTTTAGATGAATGCTTCTCAACTTTGGCAATTTTAAAATGGGTTTTTGTTCAATTGCGCACGCGTGCATAGCATGCGTGTGGTACAGGCGTGTACAAAGTGGGCGATCACCGAACCGCTTGTTACATGGTAGGATCCCACCACAGTCTCCCCCCCTAGACTTCGCCTGTCAGAAGGTTGCAAAAGGGGAATCATGTGACTCCGGGACACTGCGGCCGTCATAAGTATGAGTCATTTCCTAGCGTCTGAAGTTTGATCAGGGACCACGGGGATGCCGCAACCGTCGTAAGCGTGAAACACAGTCGCAAATCATTTTTTTTTTCCCAGTCCTCTTGTAACTTCAAATGGTCACTGAACAAATCGTGGTGAGTCAAAGACTATCCATAGCCTGCCTGGAAGCTGAATCGGTTATTCCTTATCCTGCATGGTGAATGAGAGAGAAAAAGAATCATACACCTTTAATTTTTAATAAAAGGATTCTAAACCTCTAATTAAAAAAAAAATTTAACCAAAAGGACTTCTAGAGCCGTGATGGCGGAACTATGGCATGAAGGCCTGAAGGTCGCCTGGCATGTACGGCGTTGCCCGTTCCTCTTCCAGGTTTATGGTGCGCATGTGACAATCAGCTGGCCTGTGTGTGTGCGGCAGTGCTGGTAACCGGAAGAATCGCTCTGCCGTTTTCTGGCAGCGAGTATGTGCGCTGGCTAGCTGATCGGTGCATGCACATGCACGGCAATAACCGGAAGACAAGCTTGCCAGTGCGCATGTGTGTGCCGAAAATTATCCGGCATGTGCTTGGCCCTGGGCAGGTCCTCTTCCTGGTCATGCCCCTGACGAGCGCACACACCAATTGTTCCCTTTTTGACATTTGGTGCTGAAAACGTTCACCGTCACTGTTCTAGAGCAGTGAACCTTTTTGCCATCGCGTGCCAAAAGCGGAGGGAGCGCAGGGACGTCACATATGTGCATGCCCACACCCATAATTCTATGTGGCCCACCCCCATGCATGTGTGCGTGACCCCCCCCCACGCTTCCCCCGCTTTTGGCAGGTGATAGCCTGGTAGAGCTGTTTTTCACCCTCCCCAGGCTCTAGAGCCTTTCTAGGAGCCTGGGGAGGGTCAAAATGGCCTTCCCCACCACCCCGGAGGCCAGAAATACCTGTTTGCTGACTTCCAGTGGGCCCAAAAGGCCCAAACATCAGCTGGCTGATGCACACTTGTGCACCAGAGCTGAGCTCGTGTGTCCACCGATATGGCTCTGCGTGTCACCCACCAAAGGTTCGCCATCACGGTTCTAGAGCATCACATGTGCCCCCGTGTGGGGGATCTTAGCAAAGGAAACTCAACACTGGTTTTCCCAAACGGCCTCTCCTGTGTAAACTCACCTGTGCAACGGGTGAACATTAAATTGAACCTCCATTCTGCCATCAAGGTCTGTTAGGAAACTGGCACCTTTAGCCATTTAGACACTTGCTGGCTTGATCTAAGTGCAGCTTGAGTGACAGTGCAGCAATTGTTAAACAAAGCAACGTACAGATGTTCTTGAAATGCTGGTTTTCAATTACTACAGGCATTCTATAAGGGTGTTTCTCCATTGGAGCAATTTTAAAATGGGTAGACTTCAACTCCCAGAATTCCCCAGCCTGCCGGGCTCCAATTCTGAAAGTCAACATATTAGCTTAAAGTTGCCTAGGTAGAGGCTGCGTTTCCTTGATTGCTTCTCGTCAACGACTCTACTCAAGGTGGACTCAGAACTTCCAGCCTTCCGAGATTGGTAAAACGAGGACCCAGATTGTTAGGGGCAAGATGCTGACTAGAAACTCCATTGAGATGGCTGTGAAGCAGTATACCCCTTCCTTCCTTCCTCTCTTCCCTTCATTCTCCTTCCTGGTGGCTCAGTGGTTAGAATGCAATATTGCAGGCCAATTTTGCCAATTGCCAGCAGTTCGATCCTGACTGGCTCAAGGTGGACTCAGCCTTCCAAGGTTGGTAAAATGAGGACCCAGATTGTTCGGGGCCAAAGGCTGACTGGAAACCACTTAGAGAGGGCTATGAAGCCCTATGAAGCAGTATATCTCTTCCTTCCTTCCTTCCTTCCTTCCTTCCTTCCTTCCCTTCCCTTCCGTTTCCTTTCTTCCTTCCTCTCTTAATTCTCTTTCTCGTTCTCTTTCCTGGTGGCTCAGTGGTTAGAATGAAGTATTGCAGGCTAATTCTGCCGACTGCCAGCAGTTCGATCCTGACCGGCTCAAAGTTTCCATCCTTCTGAGGTCGGTAAAACACAGACCATATTGTTGGGGGCAAGAGGTTGACTCTATAAACTGCTTAGAAAGAGCTGTAAAAGCACTATGAGGCGATATATAAGTCTATGAGCTATTGGTATGGCTACGAAGTTTTATACTTGAATGTCACAGAAACTTTGCATAATTGTCTTCCACTGTAGACACTTTGAGCTACAGATCCCATACTTCACACGTTTGTACCCCACGTCCCTCTTGGCGTTTTATAGAAGATTAATGCCTCAGTCATCTGTGATTTGATACGGCTCAATGCTATGGAGCAGGAAGGAGTTTGCCTTGAAAAAAGAATTATAATTAAAATTGTGTAAACACCAATTTAGGCCACCTAGACAGGAAAGGACAAGGAAAAGATGCACAATGCCCTGCCTTGATTGGCCACAGGACATCTTGTCCTCTTATTATTATACTTTATAATCATAAAGAGTTCTGGCACAATAGTTCATGTGATACAGGGAATCCTCGATATACGACCATAATGGAGCCTATCCATTATGGCCATGTGTTGTAACTCTTCTCAGTCGTACAATTCCTTTTTTTGTGACAGCCGTAAAACGAATGCACGGTTCTCCATGGGGCCGGTTTTGCCGAAAACCAGAAGTAAGTGATAGGCCACGAGGTGCTCCAAACGGTCTGTAGAGTATGGAAACGGAGTCATTAGCACAGGTAGTCCTCGACTTACAACAGTCCGTTTAGTGGCCGTTCAGGTGAGTTATGTTTTCCACCCTTAATGACCGTTGCAGCCTCCCCTGGGGTCACGTGATCCAAATTCAGATGCTTGGCAAACGGCTCGTATTTATGACCCTGTTGGTGTGTGTGTGTGTGTGTGTGTGTGTATGAATGAGATATGATCCCCTTTTGCGACTTTCTGACAAGCGAAGTCAAAAGGGGAAGCCAGATTCAGTTAACGACCGTGCGACTCGCTTAACAACTGCAGCGATTCCCTGGCAAGAAATGTGGTTAAAACGGGAGCAAAACCCACTTAATAAATGTTTGACTTCGCAACATAAATCTCGGGCTTCATTGTGGTCCTAAATCGAGGAATAACTGTAATCCTTAAGCCTCCTGACTCTACCAGTTGGATTTCCACCTGCTGGTGGGCGAAGCCAGAGGTCAGAGAGGCCACGCCCCCTCCCCTCTCCCCCCCCTCCCCCGCTTAGCCCGTTGCCAGGGAGACCGACACTCCGCCTTCCTCTCCATGGCCTTTCTGGCGCGGTCAGAGCGGCCAGGGCCGCTCTAGCCTTCTCCGTGCCGACGCGGACCAACGGACGCTCGTTCGCCGCCTCTTGGGCGCTCGTCCAGGGGCGGGTGACGTCATCGGGAGGGGACGCGCGCGCGCGTGCGTGATGGCGGCGCGGCGGCTCCGGGTCGCTTTTTCCTCAGGAGGGACCGGCGACTGAAGGCGGCGGGTCAGCCGTGAGGGGAAGAAAAAAAAACAAAAAGCAGCCGGTCCTTCTTCTCTTCTTCCTCCCCGTCGTCTTTATCCGACCTCCGGCCACCCGGCGGTGTTCTCCGCGCTGGGCTCCGGCCATGGAGCGGTGGGACCGGCATCGTCGTCGTCGGGGGGCGTCGTCGGGCCTGCCGGCCTTGCCGTGGCGGCTGCTGCTGCTGCTGCTGGTGCCGCTGCTGGCGGCGTCGGCCTCGGCGGACGGCAAGGCGTGCGAGAAGCCCTGCGCCAACGGAGGACGCTGCCAGCCCAGCACCGGCCAGTGCGAGTGCCAGCCCGGCTGGGTGGGCGACCAGTGCCAGCACTGCGGGGGGCGCTTCCGGTGGGTGAGGAGGCGGCCTTGCGGGGGGTGGGGGTGGGGGGTGGGGTGGGGTGGGGTGGAGGTTAGGGCGAGCGAGTGGGGCTTGGGGGTTGCCAGCCCTCCCCTCCCCCAGGGGCTGCTTTCCCTCCCCCTCCCCCTTCAGCCTCCATTGCCCCTCCCCCACACTCCTCCTTTTTGGGGTACGGGGTCCCCAAGCTGCAATTGGCGCCCTTCTTTTGAAACTGGTCGGTTTTGCCTCCTTCAGATGCTCAGGAGGAGAAGCACCAAAACACCCACTCAGCTCAGCCAGGGTAGGAGGGAGGGAATGCTGCTGCTGCTGCTATTATTATTATTATTATTATTATTATTATTATTATTATTTAATCTGTAGTGAGATTCACAGCCTTTGAGGCCGGTTAATAGCTCAGCAGCTCGAGTCCTAACCAAGGACCTAGGAACTGTTAAGGTATCGTGGGAGGATGTAATTTATTATTATTATTATTATTATTTTATTATTATTATTTAATCTGTAGTGAGATTCATGGCCTTTGAGGCCGGTTAATAGCTCAGCAGCTCAAGTCCCAACCAAGGACCTAGGAACTGTTAAGGTATCGTGGGAGGATGTAATATTATTATTATTATTATTATTATTATTATTATTATTTAATCTGTAGTGAGATTCACGGCCTTTGAGGCCGGTTAATAGCTCAGCAGCTCAAGTCCCAACCAAGGACCTAGGAACTGTTAAGGTATCGTGGGAGGATGTAATATTATTATTATTATTATTATTATTATTATTATTATTATTATTTAATCTGTAGTGAGATTCACGGCCTTTGAGGCCGGTTAATAGCTCAGCAGCTCGAGTCCTAACCAAGGACCTAGGAACTGTTAAGGTATCGTCGGAGGATGTAAGCTGTTCCGAGTAAGGTGGTTTTTTGTAGCGTCAAAATGTTCAAGTCCGGTAAATTTAGAATTTCTAAATAGCGGGATAGCCCTTTGGGTATTGCTCCAAGGGCTCCAATTACAATCGGGACAACACACGATTTCTTTTTCCACAGTCGCTCAGCTTCAATTTGCAAGTCCGGATACTTTGTGATTTTTTCTTGCTGCTGCTGCTGCTGCTGCTGATTATTATTATTATTATTATTATTATTGACAGTATACACAGCAAATGAGATGACCATGCTGGATTTCGTATCCCAAATCACTAGTTGAACACTTCCCAAGTGTTGTTATTATTATCATTATTACTATTATTGCTATTATTAATTACTATTATTCCTATTCTTATTCTTATTATTTTATTATTATTTACTTTATTCATTAAACATGAAACTCAGTCAACTGAAGGTTTAAAAATGTGTCACAAATACTATTGACAGGTGCTAATGGTTGGTACAAGTTTCTGCCAGGGTCCTAGGTATCAATCAAGTATCTTCTTAAAATATATGATTTATTGTAATTATTATTATTATTATTCATTAAACATGAAACTTAGTCAACTGAACAATCAAAAATGCATCACAAATACCATTGACTGGTGCTAATGGTTGATACGGGTTATTGCCAGCATCCTAGGTATCGGCCTTCTTAAGATGGATGATGATGATGAAGATGATGATGATGATATTATTTCAGGTTGGGCTAGGCATTTTTACCCACTTGTCAAGTCCTTTGGAAGGATCTGGTATTATTTTTATTATTTAATCTTGAATTTAATTCACGGTCTGGGACTGGTACAAACTTAACAGTTCAAGTCCTAAAGTAGGACCGAAGAGCTGTTGAGATAACGTCTGTATATGATGATGATGTTGATGATTATCATTATCATTATTAATCATTGATAATGGTTAATGCCAGATGTTCAGATTGGGTTTGACATTTTTGTCTAAACACGGAGTTGTTATTATTTAATGTCACTGTTGTTGTTGCTATTATTTAATCTATTTGATTCACAGTCTGGGACTGGTAAAACTTAACAGTTCAAGTCCTAAACAAGGACCTAGGAGCTGTTAATGTCTGTATATTATTATTGTTGTTGTTGTTGTTGATCATCTCACAGTCAGCCCGAAATTCAGGCTGGATTTGGCATTTTTGTCTACCTATTGAGTCTTTACCAAGGACCTGGGATAGGTAGCTCTGGATGTTTGATGGTGCTAGAGGTTTTATTATTATGGTTCTGGGCACAGTCAGCCAGATGTTCAGACTGGATTTGACATTTCTGTCTACCTGTCGAGTTCTTATATTTATTTGCCATCTATCTCTCACCATCGACCTACTCTAAGCGGTTCACTAACATAAAAAACAAAGAAAAAGGAAATTGGAACAAAGCGAAAGTAAAATAATAGAAGCATGAAATGAACAAGGAAAAAGAAAACAAAATACACGGATATGATTAGCAAAAAAGATTTGCGAGTGGAGGGCAGGGGAGGGAAGGCAGAGTCTGCTGTCAATCTAGCAGCCAGCTCCAGAGTCAAACGCTCGCATTGGGGTCTCCAGGCCAATTTTCAGAACCGAGTCTTTAGGCCAGGGATCCACAAACTTGGCAGCTTTAAGACTTTTGGACTTCAAGTCCCAGAATTCTCCAGCCAGCTATGATAGGTTGGCGGTAGCTCTTACCCAATGTATATGCTGCAGAAAGGCAGCGCTTGACTTTCCAATAATGACAATAGGCCAGGATTGGGCAAAGGGCGACCGGATTGTGTCCCTCCTAATTCTCTTTCCTGTCTTGGATATCTGGATAATTTCAATCTTCCCTTTAAAGGGGTCAATTCTGTACAGGGAGTCCCCGACTTAACAACCACAGTTGAGCCGAACATTTCTGTTGCGAAGTGAAAAATTTCCCCATTTTACGACTTTTCTCGCCACAGTGGCTAAGTGAATCGCTGCAGTTATTAAGTTGGTAACACGGTCGTTAAGTGAATCTGGCTTTCCCCATTGACTTCTCTTGTAAGACGGTTGCAAAAGGGATCATTTGACCCCGGGATCATGCAACAGTCATAAATACATGCCAAGTGCCAAACATCTGGATTTTAATCATGATCACAGGGATGCTGCAATGGTTGTAAGTATGAAAAACGGTACTAAGTCATTTTTTTTTCCAGTGCTGTTGGAACTTTGAATGGTCACTAAATGAACTGCTGTATGAGGAATCCTTGGTGCTCTCTGAGCTTTTTTTTCTTGCAAATGTTTCATTACCCAAACTAGGTAGCATCATCATGCTAATGAGTGCAGTTTGCTGTCACTGACTCTGCACTCCGCACCAGACTCTTGACTAGCACTGATGATGTTACCTACTTTGGTAATGAAACGACTGCAAGAAAACAAGCAAGCTCAGAGGGCACCAAGGACCCCGAGCTACAAATATTCTCCTTTATTGATTACCTGCTTTTCAAAAAACCTCCGGATAAGGCCATTGACGGAGGGCGCTGGGCCAAATGCATCATGCCACTCGGCTTGCCTAAGTAATTCTTATAACTTCAACCTCAGCCAGACCAACTGAGATGCCCAGGACAGGGTGGCTTGTACCTTATAATTCATTCCCCCGACTACGTGAGGCTTGCAAGAAGAACCTCAGAGGTTGGCACCCCTATTCATTAGGCTACATTACTGTGTGGCTGGTCTCCCAGAAGATCTGGGATTATATGTCGAGAGGCTGCCAAGAAGCACTTCTTGCCCAGACTGCAGTCTTTAAAAAAATAATTAAAAAAAGAAAAGAGAGGCACCTCAGTCTGGGCCAGTGTTCAAGAGCTGAAATTGGGATTGACTTAACGGTTCCTTTAGGGACCGTTGAAAGTTACGACGGCATTGAAAAAAACTGACTTGGGACCATTTTTCACACTTACGACCATTGTAGCATCCCCAGGATCACATCATCAAAATTCGGACCGCTTGGCCACTGACTCGTATTTATGACGATTCCAGCGCCATGCGATCTCCTTTTGCGACCTTCTGACCAGCAATGCCAACGGGGAAATGCCAGATTCACTTAATCGTGTTACTGACTTAACAACTGCAGTGATTCACTTAACCCCTGTGGCAAGAAAGGTCATAAAAGGAGGCAAAATTCACATAAATGTTTTGCTTAACAGCAGAAGTTGTGGGCTCAATTATGGTCGTAAGTTGAGGACCCCCCTGTAGCTGCTGGATGACGGAAGGCTGAGCAGCACCTCCTCCATGAGGTTTAGGGCTTCAGCTTCACAGAACGTTTGAGTGGCTCAGTGAGGTGGTGGTGGGGGGGACTAGAAGGGGCAGTTGATGGGAAGAGGCTTACAGGTGAGCTCTTTCTTAAGGATGTACAAGGTGACGGATGAAAATCAGGCGAATGGCTTTTGATTCTGTGTTACGTGAAAGTTTTCTGGAAGTCTCTCTGCTGGTAGCTTTTAGTGTAGTTCTGGGGTCTCTAAACTTGGCAACTTTATGATTTGTGGACTTCAATTCCCAGAATTCCCCAGCCAGCAAGGTGAGTTCTAGTCCTGCCTTAGCTCTGCAAGCAAGCTGGATGACAGGGCCAATCACCAGGAGACTGTGAGTTCTAGTCCCACTTTAGGCATGAAAGATGGCTGGGTGACTTTGGGCCAGCCACCAAGAGATTGGGAGTTCAAGTCCCACTTTAGCTATGAGAGCCAGCTGGGTGACTTTGGGCCAATCGCCAGGAGACTGGGAATTCTAGTCCCGTCTTAGGCACGAAAACTGGCTAGGTGACATTGGACCAGTTGTCCTCCCTCAAACCAACCCAATCACAGGGTTGTTGTGGAGGAAATAGAAGGAGAGAGATGTGTCGTCCCACGCCTTGGTTTATTCGTAAAAATAATAAAAGGCCTACAAATAAATAAATGGGGGGAAAAAAAATACTAGTCTAAGCTGGTGATGACAGGGGAAGATCTCACACCCTTGCCTCCATTGGAGTGGTGGCAGATGAACGCAGGCAGATGAGTTGAGGCGAAGGATGGCGATGAATAATCCAGCGGGCATAATTTTCTTGGCTTGGTTAAAACCGAGGGTGAGTCAACAAGCATGTGGCATTTACTTTGGAGATAAACACTAGGAGGGCGAAGGAAAATGATAGGGTTCTCATCGCAGCCTGAAAAAGGAATATTCCAGGCCTTGCAAGCCTAAGGTTGGTTTTGCAAGGATGGATGCTGAGAGGGAGGTGATTCCAGGGATGAGCCATGTCTTCATCAGAATGGTTGGATTACAGGTAGGTAGTCCTCGCGTTACGACCACAATTGAGTCCAAAATTTATGTTGCTAAGTGAGACATTGGTAAAGGGAGTTTCTCCCATTCTACAAGCTTTTTTTTTTTTGGCCACTGCTTAAGTGAATCATTGCAAGCGTCATAAATAAATGTGAGTTGCCAAGTGCTGGGATGTTGATCATGGGACCATGGGGAAGCTGCAACGGTCGTAAGTGTGAGTACCGGAAGCAAGTCACTTTTTTCAGGGCTCCTATAACTTGTCACTGAACAAATGATTGTTAGTTGAGGACTCCATTTATCTATCTAACTCTACCTACCTACCTACCTACCTATCTCAGCCAGCCAGCCAGCTCTCTCTCTCTCTCTCTCTCTCTCTCTCTCTCTCTCTCTCTCTCTCTCTCTCTCTCTCTCTCTCTCTCTCTCTCTCTCTCTCATCCATCCAGCTCTATATCTATTGATCGATCGATCGATCTCTCTCATCCATCCAGCTCTCCTTACTATCCATCCATCCATCCATCCATCCATCCAGTTTGATATCTCTGTATCTCAATCTCTATCCACCCACCCGTCCAATTTATATGGCTGCCCATCTCACAAGATTTGACCCTGGGCAGTGTTTAACGGAAAAAAATAAAAAAGGATAAAACCATAAACATGTCAAACCCAATCATATTTTAAAAGTTAAAAGATATGAGTGAAAACAATTGTTCCCAAATTCACAAGAGCACTCACTTTGGCAAGTTTTAATTTTCCAGCTGTTTTTGAGAGGCATCTGTTTATGGAGCCATCCCATCCAAACAGACTTTGCTCCTGCGGTGAAGGGATTCCTAAAACATTAACCCACATTTTAGTTTGTAGAAAGTTGCCGTGAACAACTCCCCCATTGAGAAAGATTTCCAGGCCACCCAGATTGTTTTGTCTCGTTACTATCCGATTAATGCAATTATATTGCTCTTTGATTTCTTTCGTTTTGCCGCTTGTAAGATACGTTCAGCTTTGACCATATTCACTTTTATAATTACGTTATACTGCGGTTTTTTGGGGTTTTTTTTAGTTTGTGTTTCAACATTTGTTTCTGCTTTTTAAATGGGTAGGGAAGTTTGGAAAGTTTGTTGTTGTATTGTTTACATTTGTTACAGCTGTCCAGTCCACCCAGTTGCGGCGTTTACTTCCTTATTGTTTAAAAATGCCTTCCGAAATGGAGCAAATATTGTAAACCCCAGGCGCCCGATGGATGTGCATGCATGCTTAACTTTTCCCATACATTTTATTTTCTGCTTTTTGATTGTGTGTGTGTGAGCGAAGAAGTGGCAGAGAGTGTCAGTCCCAAGCCTAAAGACACAGCGAGATGCAACTGACTCCAGTCCTTTCTTTGCATAAAACACCTAATAGACAGAATCTTGCCATCCTAAAGCTTTAACCTACTAACCTAATAGATATTTTTTGGGAGATTCTAGAGTGTGGCTTCAATAAAAGTGAATTTCAGGGTTGAAACGGAAGGTCCTTGGTGCTCTCTGAACTTAGTTGGTTTTCTTGCAGACATTCATTAACCAAACTAGGTAGTATCACCAGTGCTAGAAGAGAGGGGTTTTTTGCATGTATATGAACAGGGAGCAACCCTTGCACTTCAGTTTATTTGTCTGATCTGGTAGTTCCTTGATTGGGCTAATGATCAAGTGTTAATCTTGGTGTTAAACTCTGCAGGCCCTCCCTCCCTCCCACCTAGCACTGATGAAGTTACCTAGTTGGGTCATGAAACATCTGTAAGAAAACAGCCATGCTCAGAGAGCATCACTGACTCCATACCAGCACCTCCTCCTCCTCCTTTCTGCAAACCCTATTCCCTTCTAGCACTGATTATGTTCCCTAGTTGGGTCATGAAACATCTGCAAGCTCAGAAAGCATCATGGACTCCATAGCCCTTGTCCTCGTCCTCCTCCCTGCCCTCCTCCTAGCACTGATGATGATGATACCTGTTTTGGTCATGAAATGTCTGCAAGAAAAGGGAAGGGCAATTTCCTAAATTATATTATCCTATATAGCTTTTTGAAAAAAGGTATTATATTTATCTGCCCAGTAATAAAAATAATTGCGACTGTTCTGATTAATGCAAAATACTCCCCACGAAGTGGTGCAAATGAAATGGTTCAGTTTTGCAAGCATCTCCTTTTTGCAGTCTCCTCCCCCCCCCTTAAATTTAATGATGTTATATTTCGAAAGGGCACATGGTTTTCTTCTCATTTTTTTTGCTCTCCAGAAACTCTTCCCTCTGCCTGTACGGAAACCTCTTCAGTGTCACGGCCCTTGATTGAAAGTCTCTGATGTCTGTGGAGATTCTCCGTCATCCAGGTCACGGTGGTCCCAAAAGTTGCTTTTTCGAAAGGCAACTGGACTTCCTTGGGTTTTTTCCTTGAAGACGTTTCGCTTTTCATCCAAGTTCTGGACGATGAACCAATGAAGCTTCCTGGGCGAGAAGTGAAACGTCTTCAAGGAAAAACCTAAGGAAATCCGGTTGCCTTTCAAAAAAGCCATCTCTGTGTGTATGATGCTTGAAAACCCGTCTGGCTGGATCTTAAATTTAATCCTCTCTGGGTTAGTTAAGCAGGTTGTTTTTGCAAAGGGGAAAAAAGTTGGCAGGACAAACTTCTTCCTGTGGCCTACTTAAACCTTCATTCTGAACTTGGCTGCAGAATCGTGGAGTTAAAAGCCAGCATCATTTTGGGGCTGTGGAGTCCAATTGGCAGATTGGCTCAGTTCTTGTTTATTCTTTCGTCTCGGAGTCTCATTGTTCTGCCACCAAGGAAAAACCACTCTTGTCTTCCCTTTGTCTGGACTTTTTATGGGTGTATTCCAGGTGAAGCTGCAGAAGTCTATGGACTGTCTGGCCAGACGATTTTGTTTTTTTAAAAAAAATTTTTCTCCCCACCATGAAGGAATAGACTCTGGGTTTAAAATGAAGGGTTATTTTCCCCTTCTTTATATATAATACTTGAAGGGACATGGTGGCTCAGTGGTGAAGACACTGATCTTGTCGATCGAAAGGTCGGCAGTTCAGTGGTTCGAGTCCCCAGTGCTGCATAAAAGGGTGAGCTCCCGTGACTTGTCCCAGCTTCTGCTAACGTAGCAGTTCGAAAGTACGTCAAAAATGCAAGTAGAAAACCAGGACCACCTTTGGTGGGAAAGTAACAGCGTTCTGTGCGCCTTTGGCGTTGAGTCATGCCAGCCACATGACCACGGAGACATCTTCGGACAGCGCTGGCTTTGAAACGGAGGGGAGCACCGCCCCCTGAGTCGGGAACGACTGGCACATAGGTGCGAGGGTAACCTTTACCTTACCTATATATTACTTGAGTACTTTTAAATATCAAAACTTTAAAAAACTTTTTTCTCCCCTTAGGGTTAAAAAAATACGAAATAAAACAGAGGATTTTCTTAATATCAATTATGATAAAAGATTAATGAGTTAAAAGAAGCATATGTTACTTCTCACGGCAAAGAGGAGCAGAGGTGGTCAAATGGATTCTTTTATCCAGAGAAGATCATATCTCTAACTTTGTTTCTCCTCTGAAATTGCTTCCGGAATTTGTGCTTGCAATGGGGAAAAAAACAACACGAAACTTTGATTTTGTTATTGTTATAGAAATGGCTTGTACGTACTGTTGGGTAAAACCAAAAAGCTGTGATTGTAGTGTTATCTTCTACAGTGCTAAAGAGAGTCAGAAGAAGTTGGTGCCTTTGTCTTTCCTTTTTCAAAGGAAGAAGGGGATTAAAAAAAATCATTAGGGTTCAAGATCATTGGCATTTGTAGGACTGTTTATTTGGATGTGCATTATATACATGCAGGTAATCATTAGATTCCCAAACTCATTCACTGTGTAGGCCTAGAAGGGACAAGTGATTTTGCAATAGTTAATTGCTAGGCTTAGTGGCAGCTGACTCAGAGTGATTTCCAAAAGAGATTGAGACTCTAGAAAGAATACAAAGAAAAGCAACAAAAGATGATTAGTGGACTGGAAGCTAAAAGATCTACGAACGTTTCTTGGAATTGGGTATGTCTAGTTTAATGGAAAGAAGATCTAAGAATGAGATGATTGTCGTACTCCAATATTTGAAGGGCTGCCCCAAAGAAGAGGGGGTCAGTCTATTTTCCAAAGCACCAAAAAGCAGGACAAGAAACAACAGATGGAAACTAATCAAGGATTAGTTTCAGGCAACCTGAAACTAAGGGGAAACTTCCTGACATTAGGACAATTAATCAGTGGAACAGTTTGCCACCAGAAGCTGTGTGTGGTCTATTCGTTGGAGGTTTTCAAGAAGAGATTGGACAACTATTCGTTTGAAATGGTATAGGGCAGTGATGGCTAACCTTTCTTCCCTTGGGTGCCAAAAGCGCATGCGTGTGCAATGTGCACACATGTGCCCACACTCATAATGCAATGCCCCCGTACATGCCCTGCCCCGCGTGCACGCACACGCAACCCCCCTGCACTTTCCCACCCGCCTCCGTGCCCCGTTTTGGGCCTAGCAGGCCTCCCTGAAGTCTCCAGAGGCCGGAAACGGCCCATTTTTGGACTTCCGGTACTTCCGGGACGCCTGATTTTTGCCCTCCCAGAGTCTCCGCGCCATCCCTGTACTTATCTGACATCCAACACAGGCCGCATGGAGACTCCTGGATAGGGAGGGGTGGCATGGGCATGCACGCATGTCTCCCGCATGCGTGGCAGAGACCCAGAAATCAGCTGGCCGACAGGAGGTGTGTGCGCATGCACGGTGGAGCTGACCTAGGGTGACAGCTCGCATGCCCACAGAAATGGCTCCATGTGCCACAGGTGTCACGGGTGCCATAGGTTCGGCATCACGGGTATAGAGCCATGATGGCAAACCTACGGCACTGCCATATTGGTGGGCACGCAAGTGTTGTCCTAGCTCAGCTCCAGCACTCATGCTTGCGCTGGCCAGCTTATCCTTGGGCCTTCTGCGGCCAACGGAAGTTGGCAAATGGGCTGTTTCCGGCCTCCGGAGGGCCTCCGGGGAGGTGGGGAAGGCTGTTTTTGCCCTCCCCAGGCTCCTAGAAAGCCTCTGGAGCCTGGGGAGGGCAAAAAAACAGGCCTACCAGGCCCACCGTGCCATCACACACCAAAAGCAGAGGGAGCAGGTGGGGTGGTTTGCACACCCATAATTCTATGCAGGGCGCATAGAATTATGGGTGTAGGCATCCACGCATGCGACCACCCCGCACTCCCCTGGCTTTTGGCACGCGATGGCAAAAAGGTTAGCCATTCCTGGTATAGGGTTTCCTGCCTGAACAGGTGTTGGGCCAGTGGTGGCATTCAGCCGGTTCTATCCAGTTCGTGCGAATCGGTAGTGGCGGTGGGAGGCTCCGCCCACCCGCCCAGATGTAACCACATCCCGTTTTTGACACTCTACGCGTGCCCGGAAGGCCCTGATCACGCTCACATTTGCGAACCGATAGCGAAAGTAAGTGAATACCACCCTGGGGTTGGACTAAAAGACCTCTAAGGACCTTCAAACTCTGTTATTCTGTTCTGTTATTCTGCCTTGGCTGTTGCTGAGTTGACTTTGGTCTTGGAAGTAATTTTAGTTTGATGGCAACCTTACAAGAATGGGGGTTAACGTAGGTAGAATGGGAGGGAGATGTCTAACTTCATGACCAATACCAATAGTTCTTGACTTGCGGCCCAACATTTCTGTTGCTAAGCGGGACAATGGTTAAGTGAGTTTTGCCCCATTTTATGACCTTTCTTGCCACCGTTGTTAAGCGAATCACTGCAGTTCTTAAGTTAATAACGGGCTTATTAAGTGAATCTGGCTTCCCCCATTTGATTTTGCTTATCAGAAGGTCACCAATGGTGATCGCTTGACCCCGGGACATGGCAGCCGTCATAAATGTGAGTCAGTTGCCAAGCGCCCAAATTTCGATCACGTGACTGTGGGAATGCTGCAACTGTCTTAAGTGTGAAAAACATAAGTCACTTTTTTCCCATGCCGTTGTAACTTTGAATGGACACCGAGTGAACTGTTGTAAGTTGAGAACTAACTACCTGTACTAATGATTAATAAATAACCATGTTTCCCCCAAAATAAGACCAGGTCTTATATTAATTTTTGCTCCAAAAGACGCATTAGAGCTTATTTCCCAGTTGTGTCTTATTTTCGGGGAAACAGAGTAGATGTTTTGATGGTCCTATTCTATACTTGATTACAGGTGCTTCGCTTCACCTCCTAAATCCTGATAAGCTTCACCTGGATTGTTTTGGTTTTATTATGTAAGATAACATAATAAAGATTATGAAGATTATTATGTTCTTGAAAGTTTTAGGAGATACGTTAAGTGCCTTATCTGTACTCTCAGGGAGATAACATCATTTTATTGTGTCTTGGCATGACTTGGAAAGTCCCATTGAACCTTTTAAAACTTGAATTTGTTGGGAGTCCTGTGGTCTACTAGGATCCAAGTATAAAAAGGATACATATTAGGGCAATGTTTCTGAATCTTAGCAATTTTAAAGATATGTGGACTTCAATTCCCAGAAGTCCCAGGCCACTATTTATGGATTTCAACTCCCAGAATTCCCTATCCAGCATGTATAATTGAGTTTAACTCCCAGCATTCCCTAACTGGCATAATTTCTCAACCAACAAGATTGGGGAACACTGCCTTTAATAGGAGTGGTGGCCGATGACACTGATGAAGGTTTGTGTCTCTTCGTACTTAAATCCAGGTGGTCCTTGACTTACTGCTGTTCCATTTAGTGACCGTTCAGAATTTCAACAGCACTGAAAAAAGTGACACAGCCATTTTTTTCACACGACTGTCGCAGAATCCCTGTGGTCATGTGATCAAAATACAGAATCTGCTTGGCAACCGGTTCATATTTATGACAGTCGCTGTGCCCTGAGGTCGGGTGATCACTTTTTGCGACCTTGTGATGAGCAAAGTCAAGGGGGAAGCCAGATTCATTTAAGAACCGTACGACTAACTGTATGCAGTGATTCGGTTAACAATTGTGGCAAGAAAGGTTTAAAAATGGGCCAAAACTCAACAACTGTCTCACTTAGCAACACATTTGGGGCTCAATGGTGATAGTGAACAAATGGTTGTAAGTCGAGAATTTCCTGTATTGTTCTCTCAATGGCAGAAGGATTTTGCCTGCTGCTGAAGTCACACCTAAGCAGAAAAAATGGGTAGAATTTAATGGGTAGAATTTAAAATCCTCCTAATTAAAAAAAAAAAAAAACTTTTGGCAAGATGATCTAAATTCACACTTTGCCCTGAAATATTCCTAAATCAGAATTTGTTTATTCGTTTGTAATGTAGCGTATAAAGAAGATACAAAAGCAAATAGAAAAAATAGGGAAAGGAAAAAGGGAAGGGAGAAGTGTGGAAAAGAAGGGGAAAAAAAGAAAAAGGCATTGACTTCCGACTCCCTTTGGTGCAGTAGAATAAGGCCTTGACATCACACTTCAACTTTTTACTTTTTCCATAATAGTTTAAAACTAGCCATTTCTATAACAACACATCTATCTAAATCGGTAAAACCCAAAGTCAAAGTTTCATTTTTTCCCCACCTCGAGCTCAAAAGTCCAGAAGCAGTTTCTAAGTAGAAATAAAAACATTTGTATTTTTTCCTTCGGTCAAGGCAAACCGTTTAGCCGTCACTGCTAACTCCCATCAATTTTTTCAGCCGTTTGTCCATGCTGGGGATCGAAATTGTGCTTCCATTTCTGTGCCTAGTCAACATACTTAACATCCCATTTTTTTTGCCCCCACCCCCAGTGTTTTTCCATTATTAACCTCCCCCCACCCCCTGAAAGAAAACTTTCTGGTTTCCTCTGTTTAATCATTCGAGAATTTTCTGTGTTAAGATGTGAAATCCTGCTCCAATATTTCCTTGCTTTTATCGCACGTCCAGCTGAAATAAATATTTCTGAACCGGCCAAGACATCAGTTGGTTCTTGTGGTTGTATTTTGTTTGCCGTTCAATCCACTTAGGAAGGTAATTAAAGCAAAAAGGTTTCAGCTATTTTGAGGAGACCGGCTGCGGTTGTAGGGATAAAACTCAGCAAGAAACTTCACAGGGGATGGTTTAAAAAAGGCAAGAGACTGGCTGTGACAGTGCAATTTCTTTGTGTGTGCGTTGCACACCCTACCCAGGGTTTCTGAAAACAGGCACAGCTTCTATTTTGACCTCCACTCCCTAAAATGCAGGAAGTCTTTTTGACCTCGGCCCAAAACCGAGCCCAAATTTTAAGCCGCTAAGCGATGCGGTGGTTAAGTGATCTTTGTCCCGCTTTATGACTTCTTCTTGCTACTGTGGCTAAGTGGAGCGCCGCGGATGTTAAGTTAGTAACACGGTTGTAAAGGTGAACCTGGCTTTCCCCATTTGACTCGGCTTGTCGGACGGTCGCAAAAAGGGATTGCAGAACCCCAGGGATGCTGCGACCAGTCATGAATAGGAATCGGTTGCCCAGTGTCTGAATTTTGATTGTAAATGTGAGAAAAGTCATCTTTTGTCGCTTTTTGTGATGCAGTTATAGCTTTGAACAGTCTATATGCCCGGGAGGCAAATAAGGAACAACATTAGGATTATCTTGGATACAATAGAATATTATGAAGTCCACAATGAAAAACCGATGGCGTTGATATTTATCAATGCACAAAAAGCATTCGACAAGGTTAAATGGGACTTCATATTAGAACAATTAAAATACGTGGATTTGGGGGAAAAATTTATAAAGATGTTTAAAACAATCTACTCCAGACAAGAAGCCAGAGTGGTGATCAATGGGGAAATGACAAAGAACTTTTTAGTCCAAAAAGGCACAAGGCAAGATTGTCCGCTATCACCATTGCTCTTTATTTTGTCACTAGAGGCTTTAATTAGAACAATTCGAGAAGTCCACACTTCTTAACATTGCCAAGTTTGAAAAAAACCCCCACCAATTTATCTACATGGATAAATGTATTAAGAAAGCAACTGAGCCTCTCGTGCTTCTATATGCGTCATTTCGTGTGACAAAAGAAGTCTCTTGAATGAAGAGAATCCTCCTTTTCCCTGTCATTTTTGCAAGCCTTCATTTAGCCCATCCGTTTTATCTCAGGACAACTTGAGACTGGAGAGAAGCGGAGTCACATGTTGTGTGTGGGATGACTGGGTTTGTTACGTCTGTGTCAGGGATGCTTACAAAACACACATTGTAAATCTGGGCCCAATGCCCCTGGGCTGCAATCCAGCAACACTTAAGTGATTAAAACCCCTCTGGTTTTGAACAGGGTTTATTTCCCAGTAAATAAAGAAGAGCTCCTGCTATGTGGCTCAAGTTGCGTGTCTTTTCTTTGTGTCTGGACGCTTCTCCGCAGAGGAAGGGAACCTGCGAGCCAGAGGCCGATCATTTGATTTAGCAACATGCCCTTTTAATGTGGTTTTTAAAAGGGAAGGGAAAAAAAAAACCCCTTTCATTAAATTAATGGAAACAGTTGCAGACGATCCTTACCCACCCCTTCCAAAGGTTGAGTGTTATACGTAAAATTTATTTTTTTTAAAGAAAAAAAATAAAGCCAGGCTCAGTAGTGCAGATTAAAGGTAACATCTGCTGCCAATAATTGAGACATGATTCAAGCATGCAGAACTTTGTAGATGGCTGTGTGAGTTGTGTAAGGCCCTTTAAAGTTTGTCATGCAGCCATTTTATTATTATTTTTTTTTAATGAGGAAGCTCGAAAACTACAGCTGCGTCTTTTAGATGGGAAGGAGAAGGAGGAGGGAAAATGACCCAAAATTGGCTCCTGGCCTTTTTTTCCTTCCAGCTATTAGGAGATCAGGGCAAAAGAGAATAAAAGCTACTGCAATCTGTTAAATCCTTTGCCGGCATGTGAGAAACAATTGTATAGCATTGCTTTTTTGGAAAAAAGGAAGGGAAGGAAGGGAAAAAAAGAAAAGAAAAAGGAGAGAAAGAAAGAAAGAAAGAAAGAAAGAAAGAAAGAAAGAAAGAAAGAAAGATGAAGGTGGGATGAATGGAAGGAAGGAAAGAGAAAAAAGAAAGGAAAAAGGGGAAGGGAAGGGAGAAAGGGCATGAATGCACACAGTTACAGTGGGGCAATGAGAGGGGAAAGAAGGAAGGAAAAAAGGAAGGGGAGAAAGAAAGGAAGGAAAAGAAAGGGAAGGAGGGAGGAAGGGAAGGAAGGAAAGAAAGAAAGGAAAAGGGGAAGGGAAGGAAGGAAAGAAAGGAAAAGGGGAAGGGAAGGAAGGAAGGGCATGAATGCATGCAGTTACAGTGGGGGAGAGAGAGGAAGGAAGGAAAGAAGGAAAGGAAGGAAAAAAGGAAGGAAAAAAAGAAAGGGAAAGGAGGGAGGAAGGGAAGGAGAGAGGAAGGAAAAAAAAAGGAAGGGGAGAAAGGAAGGAAGGAAAAGAGAAAGAAAGGGAAAGGAGGGAAGGAAAAAAAAGGAAGAAGAAGAGATAGGATAGAAGGGAAGGAAAAAAGAGAAATAGAAGGAATAGAATAGAGAAATAGAAAGAAAGAAGGAAGGAGGAGAGGAAGGAAGGGAGACTAAGAAGAAGGAGAAAGGGAAGAAGGAAGAAAAAGAGAAAGAGAAAGAAAAAGCCAACCTCTTCTCCCCCAAATCTTATGCGCCATCTGATATTTAAGGCGCAGTTGATCGTGTAGCTAAGAAACCATTAAAAACATGGCTCCCTTTGCTCCTTTCCCCCCCCCCAAAAACAGAAAGTGGGAAATTGCCGCATTTTTTCTCCAAATCACTCTTTTCCAAATCGTGAAAGCGAGCGGCCTTTGCCGTTCCATCATTTTTTTCCTCCAACATGTGACCTTTTTCGAGGGCTCGAGTCCTTTCGAGCAGAAAATCTTGTGATTATTATTTTTCCTTTGGCGTAACATCTGTAATTGGTGCTGGTGCTGGCAGATGCCTCGTGCCAGCTGTGGTGGATGAGGCTCAGGCGATACCCAACCGCAGAACTTCCGGAGTGCCGATCTCGATTCCGCTCTCACCCAGTGCCCGTTTTGTGCCCGCAGTGGGGATCCCCCGTGGTTAAGACGCTGAGCGCCTTGGAGTTGCCAAACAACAAGGAGAGAGTTTCTCTTGAAGGAGGAGGAGGAGGAGGAGGAGGCAAAGGCCAATGGGTGGGGACCTCGGTGCTCTGTGCCCCGGAGTGCATCCACATACCATTCAAAACCTGGAAGAGGAAACACAAAGACCAAAAGGCCTCCTGGCCAGCCACCAACACCCAGCTAAGCGGCGATTTAGCACCGAGAAAGAGCACCACGAGATTAGCACCACCATCAGGAAGCAAACAACAGCCTAATCAAGGAGCCCGCGAGGACACTCCCAGCGACACTTGGCAGGGCAAGCACTGGTTGGTCGAAAGAGAGCAAACGCCACTCCCTCCTGGCACGGATGGTGTTACCTAGTTGGGTAATGAGACGTCTGCAAGAAATCAAACTCCGCACCAAGGACCCCACAATTCTCCTCCTCCTCTGCAAACCTCACTCCCTTTTAGCACTGATGATGTTGCCTAGTTGGGTAACGCAACACTCAAGCCCAGAGAACACCGAGCACCCCACAGTTCGACCCCGAGCTGCACATATTCTCTTCTCTCTATTGAAATACAGATGTGTTAGTATTATTACCCCTCCCCCCCGGTCCTTTGGCAAACGTTGAGTCCTGTCGCTTGCCGAACGATTGCATTCTTTTCTGGACTAGCAGTGAGGTCGGCCCAGGCCGTCTCTGATGCAATCCTTCAGCCAGCCTTGGAGAGCAAAAGCTTTTGTGCTCACCAAAGGCGCAGCTGGCCTGTTCCGAGTTGTCGTCATTTGGATCCCGGAGAGGCCTTTGCGGGGTTGCGAGGGGAGGGGGGGGGGCATCGAGTGCCTTTGCCCAGTTGTAGATGTCAGCCCTGGAGCCAGGGGTGAAATTCAGCAGGTTACTGACAGGTTCTGGAGAACCGATAGCGGAAATTTTGAGTAGTTCAGAGAACCGGCAAACGCCACCTCTGGCTGGCCCCTAGAGTGGGGTGGGAATGGAGACTTTGCAGTATCCTTCCCCTAGGAGTGGGGTGGGAATGGGGATTTTGCAGTATCCTTCCCCTGCCATGCCCACCAAGCCATGCCCACAGAACCGGTAGTAAAAAAAATTTGGATTTCACCACTGCCTGGAAGCCATCATCTTCAGGGCTGCCACACTTAGTGCTGGTGGGAAACCGGGGGTGGGGGGGAAGATTGCCAAGAGTTGGAGAGATAATCTAGCCTTTATTGATTGATTGATTGATTGGTTCGATTTATATGCCGCCCTTCTCCGGAGACTCAGGGCGGCTTCCAATGCTCCAAGCCATAGCCTTCATACTTTTGTATATTTTATACAAAGTCATCTTATTGCCCCCACAAACTGGGTCCTCATTTCACCTACCTTAGAAAGGATGGAAGGCTGAGTCAACCTTGAGCCTGGTGAGATTCGAACTTACAGTAATTGCAGACAGCTGGAGTTAATTACAATGCATTAGTCTGCTGAGCTATCCAGGCTCCTCCTATTTATTAGTTAGATTTATATGCCGCCCTTCTCAGGAGACTCAGGGCGGCTTCTAATGCGCCAAGCAATAGCCTTCATGCTTTTGTGTATACCTGCTTAGTAGGGCTTTTGCCCCCCCTCCCCCCGCACAAAATGGTGTTCTTTTTTATACAAAGTCAGCTTATTGCCCCCAAAATCTGGGTCCTCATTTTACCTACCTCGGAAGGATGGAAGGCTGAGTCAACCTTGAGCCTGGTGAGATTTGAACTCGCAGTCATCGCAGGCAGCTGGTGCTACTTAACAGCACTTTAGTCTGCTGCGCCACCAAGGCTCATAACATTCTTTTCTTGAGAGTCAAGGACATCCTGCCCTGCACCTGGAGGGGTGTGCCTGGGAGGCATCTCCAATTGAGACGGTGCTTTGATTGGACCGTGTGATGGACATGTGGGTGCAGGGGGAAGGGACCTGGACTTTGTGTTGGGTGGGGAAAACCCGGAAGCTTTCAGATTCGGGTTTTCCCAGATGTGCGACTATGACATCTCTAATAAAGTGGAACTTTGAGGATTTTCTAGCCTCGGATTCTTCTTTCATTGGGGATGTTACTTGGAACCCCGACAGTAGAAGTTGTGATCGGACCCATGCCTGGTTTTGCCAAGTTGTGGAAATTTGACATGACCGGTGCAGCCTGCTCTCTTTTCCTCCCCTTCCTAAATAAAATCATGGCTATGATCTTGGTGAACGAAAGGACTTTTAAATTGTGCCAAGTGTCCCTGTGTCAGGTTGTGGTGCAGGTGGCTTCAGATAAAATGTTGCATATCTCCTGCCCTCCAAACAGGCTTCTCATGTCCTCAGCTGTCCCCAGTTGCATGTGACTTTGAGGCGGGAAACTAATTTTAATCCCATCTGGGGTGTTCCTCCCCTCCCCAGCCTTTTCTTCTGCATTCTTCTTTCTTCCCTGTAAATTTCCCAAACTTTAGAAAGGTGCAAAAATCCAAGTTCAGACTTCTTTCTCTATTCTTCTGCAATCTCTTGCTCTCTTCCTCAGTATTACAGGTGGTCCCCGACTTACGACAGTTCGTTTAGTGACCGCAGTTACAACGGCACGGAAGAAAGTGACTTGGGACCGTTTACAACCGTTGCTGCATTTCCGTGGTCACGTGATCAAAATTCAGACGCTTGGCAACCGACTCACTTTTACGACGGGTCGCAGTGTCCAGGGGTCATGGGATTCCCCCCTTCGCATCCGTCTGACAAGCAAACTCCATGGGGAAGCCAGATTCACTTAACAACCGTGCTACTAATTTAACAATTGCAGTGATTCACTTAACAGCTGTGCCAAGGAAGGTTGTAAAATGAGGAAAACTCACTTAACAGATGCCTCACTTAGCAACAAAAAATTTGGCCTCTATGGTTGTCGTAAGTCGAGGATTACCTGTATACAGTTAGTCTTCGACTTATGACCAGTAGTTTCAGAGTTACAGCAGGCCTCTCCAGGGCTACTTACAAGCTGGCTTTGGACCTCTGACGTCCCCTCCCCCTTCTGTCAGATGACTGCATTTTGGGCACTTCCAACCGGCTTGCATTTGCGGCCGCTGCAGTATCCGAGTCATGTCACTGTGATGTATGACGTTTGCTTTCGGTGTCCGTCAAAAAACGCCCCCTGCGGAGAATGCATTCGTTCTACAGTTGTGACGGTCCCCTTAATGACTGCAGTGTTTGCTGAACAACCGTGGTGATTCACTTTACAACCAGCTCAGAAAAGATCGTAAAATCAGGTGCGGTCATGCAGTGACTTATTTAATGACTGGCATGACTTACGAACCATGCCACTCTGCTTAGTTATGGCTGTAAGTTGAGGACTACCTGTAATGTAAATCAAACCATCATCCTATAACCAGCAATCTTGTCTTGATCTAGGTTCAGACGACATTTGTTGTTGCTCAGTCGGCTAAGTCTGGGAGTTGACGTCCACAACCTCTTAAAAGTTGCCATGGTTGAGAAACTCTGCAACTCTCTTCTTTTGTCCCCAGAATTTCATGGGGTTCCTTGTTTCACCGGTTTTGCACCTTCTACTTTTTAATCTGATCGGTCTGGTGTTCTTAGCTTCTTAGTTCAGAATAACAGATTTGAAGGGATCTTGGAGGTCATCTAGTCCAACCCCCACCCAAGCAGGAGACTTTACACCATTTCTGACAGAGGGCAGTCCGGTCTCTTCTTGAAAGCCTCCAGTGGTGAAGCTCCCACAACTTCTGAAGGCAACTTCTGTTCCATCAGTGGATTGTTCTCACGGTCACAAAATTTCTCCTTATTTCTAGGTTGAATCTCTCTTTGATCAGTTTCCATCTATTATTCCTTGTCTGGCCTTCAGGTAGATAGTTCAGGTTGTTTTGAGAACAGGTTCTCCTCAGGGGCTATGTCCTAAGTCCGCTGCTGTTCACCCTGTTGACCCATGACTCTTGTGCTAGCTCTGCCACCGATCATATGCAGAGGATAACAACAGCAGTGGGCCTTATTCAGGACGCCAACGAGGGGGGCGTCCTGCCTTACCGCAAAGAGGCAGAGGGTTTGGTGTACTGGTATAACAAAAAGAGCCTCGTTTTAAATGTAGGGGAAACCTAAAGAGATTGTTATCGATTCCAGAAAAGGCAGACACAGCCACACACCTCTGTGTATTAATGATTCACCTGTGGAGGTGGTTAGCAGCATCAGGTTTCTGGGTGTGCAGCTAATGAGTAGGCTAGTTTGGTCGCTCAACGGCGAGACATTAGTGAAGCAGGCACGGCAGTGCCTGCATTTTCTGCGTCGCGTGAGCAAAGTACATCTTCCTCCCCCTGTCCTCACCACTTTCTTTAGAGGGACGACCGAGGGCATCCTGTCATATCGCATTACTATCTGGCTTGGAAGCATTCCTGCTTCAGAGAGGAAGGTGATGCAGAGAGTGGTGAGGACAGCAAAAAAGATTATTGTAAGTTCACTCCCTTCTATCTAGGACAGGGCATATAAGTGATGCTTAAGCAAGGTCCGCAGGATTCTCTGGGGGGCTACTCTTCCTCTTCCTCTTCCCGACCTCTTTTCCTTGTTACCTTCTGGGAGGGGGCTTTGTGGTGTCCGAAGCAGAACACAAGAGCCGAGCTTGTGCAGTGGTTAGAGTGCTGTACTGCAGCTACTTCAGCTGACTGTTAGTTCAGCAGATCAGCGGATCAAATCTCACCGGCTCAAGGTTGACTCAGCCTTCCATCCTTCCAAGGTGGGTAAAATGAGGACCGAGATTGTCGGGGGCAATATGCTATTTACTATACTGTCTTTGTTGTAAGCCGCCCAGAGTCCTCAGAGAGTGGGCGGCATAGAAATACGAATAATAAAAAAATAAATTAATAAATAAACACCCAGATTCGGTCACAGCTTTGTTCCATGTAGCATCAATCTTGTGAACTCTCACATTTCCTCTTTCTGCTATCCCAAAGGTGCAACTTTCTGGTTTTTCTCTGAAGATGTTTCACGTCTCATCCTTAGAAACTTCTTTGGCTCTTTCTGCTATATCTGTGATGGCGAACCTATGGCACGCGGAACCTATGGCACCCGAAAATCAGGTGGCATGTGGAGCCATATCAGTTGGCATGCGAGCGTTGCCGTAGGCTCAGCTCCAGCATGCGCCACCTGATTTTCGGGAGTCTGGGCCCACCGGAAGTCGGCAAACGGGCTGTTTCCGGCCTCTGGAGGGCCTCCGGGAGGGTGTGGAAGGCCATTTTTGCCCTCCCCAGGCTTCCAAGAAAGGCTCTACCGGGCCCACTGTGCCATCGTGTGCCAAAAGCGGGGGGAGCCCGGGGGAGACACATGCGTGCATGCACAGGATGGTGGTGGAGCACATTGAATTATGGGTGTGTGCACGAGCGCGTGTCCCCCTCGCTTTTGGCATGCGATGGCAAGAAGGTTAGCCATCACTGAACTATATATTCAAAATGGACAGTGATTAATATTTGTGTGTGTGTGTGTGTGTGTGTGTGTGTGTAGGTAGGTGTCTGTCTGTCTGTCTGTCTCTCTCTCTCTCCATCCATCCATCCATGTTTGTCTGTCTGTCTATCTCTCGTTGTCACCTGTGTGTCTGTCTATCATCTATCGGCATATATCTGTCTGTCTGTCTGTCTGTTTATATGTGTGTTATGTATCCATATGGGTAGATATATATTTTTGAGAGCAGGCAACATAATTTCATTTTTAATGTGTGCCAGTATGCTGACAGTAAAAAAATGACAATAAAGGTTATCTTATGTTATAATAATTCTGTTTAATCCAAATAGGGACATTACCTTAGCCAGTAACCTCCAAATGAAACTCGGAAGGCAATTTAAGGTCTCATTTGCGCTCTGTGTGCAAACAACAGCTCGCTAATTTAAAACACCTATAATTGTTGGAAAGAGCATCTGATTCCCTAAGGAACAAGTGAATCTGCATTAGCAGAGAATAACACAAGGGCACAAGCTTTTAAAGAACAGTTCCTAATAATTCTTGCGGTCAAATGTGGCCCCTTTTGCTGCATTAAGACCGGAATTGGTGACCCGGCCTTCGCTTCCCTTCTGTCAGGTGTGAAATACGGGTAGTCTTCAATTTAGGACCACAATTTCTGCTGTTAAGTGAGTTTTGCCCCGTTTTACGAACTCTCTTGCCACAGTGGCTAACTGACTCACTGCATTTGTTAAGTTAGTAACCCGGTTGTTAAGTGAATCTGACTTCCCCCCATTGACTTTACTTGCCAAAAGGTCGCAAAAGGAGATCACATGTCCTAGGGACACAGCAACGGTCATAAATATGAGTCGGAGCTTTGATCACGTGATCATGGGGATGCTGTAAATGTCGTCACTGTGAAAACCGGTCACAAGTCACTTTTTTCAGTGCCGTTGTAACTTTGAAGGGTCACTAAACGAACGGTCATAAGTCGAGGACTACCTGCATAGCTCCAGATGCTTTTGCCAATGCATTGACGTTAGGGAAAGGGGCAAGGACGAAATACACAGAGAGTAATTAGACCAACTGTATTTTAATTCATCTCTATATTTCATTTTTTTTTCTCTATGTGGTTGTTAAGAGCCTGATGTCTCTTTAGTCGGTGTTTTAATTATATTTAAGTGCAATTTTAAAATAAGCAAATTAGGTTATTTAGTCCAGGCTCAACCCAGGTTTTTTTTGGCCTGTGGCCCTTGGCATGGACACATTTCTTCTTGCTGATGCAACAGAATGTACTTCTGTATGTTTTTACAGTATATAAATAATGAGATGATGGAAGAATAGAAATTGCAATAAATCATGATTGGCGAGTCCACAAACTAGCTTCCTTCTCCCTGACTTAACGACATCTGAGAAGAAATCTCCTGGTCTTCAGCCTTTATTAAATACAGGTAATCCTCGGATCTACGACCACAATTGAGCCCACAATTCCCGTTGCTAAGCGAGACAGTTGTTCAGTGAGTTTTGCCCCCATTTGACGGCCAGATTCACTTCACAACCAGGTTACTGACTTACGAACTTCAGTCACTTCAACAACTCTGAGAACAAAATCACAAATGGGGGCGAAACTCGCTTAACGATCATCTCATGTAGCAACAGGAACTGTGGGCTCAATTGTGGTCGTAAGTCTGAGGACTACCTGTATCGTAATAAAGACTGAGGACCTCAGAGATTTCTCCTCAGATGTCATAAGTCAGGGCGAAGGAAGCTAGTTTGTGGACTCGCCGATCATGATTTATTGCAATTTCTATTGCTTCCTAATTAATCTTCCGGGTTATATCACTTTGTAGTTTCAGCATGCAAGGCTGGTTGCTTCAGAGAATAATTTTGATCAAGTTGTGCAGTCAGACGTATTTTGGCTGGAGGTGCAACCTATGCACAATCTTTTAGGCAAGAAAATTGTGCTTCATTCGATTGTCCTTGTCAAGGGCGACTTCCCAACCCAGGAACTGTTTCCAGACAGTGAAAAAGAAAAACACCCCTGTAATATAACTTATTTTTTTAATAAAAGAAATCTCCGAATCTTGGTTTGCAAGATTGGAAAACTTTAGGCGTAAGGTATCTTAATGGCAATATTTCTCTTTCCTAAGCACCAATAATTTCTTTTTTTTCCCCCTGAAAACCAGCTCACGAGGTCCCACACTCCCATTTCTTGCAGAGCAGCCCCTGCAAAAATACTAGCCATTTAATAAGCTGTTCCTTCCTTCTTTCCTATGGATATATCAGAAAGATACCAATTAACTTCTGAATTTTGAATTGAGGAAGTCCTCAAATTACACACCGTAATGGAGCCTGCCCATCACAGTTGTAAGTCATAATGGTTGTAAAACAGAGCGAGTCACGTGACTGTCCTAATTGAAACTGTCTTCTTTTCTGTGACAAATCATCCCAGTCACTAAGCAAAACGTGCAGACATATGCAGTCATCCTTGCGGTCACCCGATCAAAATCCAGATGCTGACTCGTATTTATGACGGTTGCAGCGTCCCTGGGTCATGCTTTTGCGACCATCTGACCAGCAAAGTTAATGGGGAAGCCAGATTCCCCATTAATATTCCCCAAAAATAGAATGGAATGGAATGGAATGGAATAGACTTCTTTATTGGCCAAGTGTGATTGGACACACAAGGAATTTGTCTTGGTGCATATGCTCTCAGAGTACATAAAAGAAAAGATATGTTCATCAAGAATCATAAGGTACAACATTTAATGATAGTCAAAGGGAAACAGTCAATATGAATCTTAAGGATCCAAGCAACAAAATTACAGCCATAGAGTCATAAGTGGGAGGAGATGGGTGGTGGGAATGATGAGAAGATTAATAGTAGTGCAGACTTAGTGAATAGTTTGACAGTGTTGTGGGAATGATTTAGTTTGCAGAGTGAGGGGAAAAAACTGTCCTTGTGTCTAGTTGTTCAGTAATCCTGCAGTAATCTGCTTAACAATTTAGCAAGAAAAGTCATAGAACGGGGAAAGCCTCCCTTAACAATTGTCTTGCCTAGCAATAGAGATTTGGGGCTCATATTGGATATAAATCCAATAAATAAATGAAATGAAATGAAGTTGTGGTTGTAAGTTGAGCGCTACCTGTAAATATTGTTTAAACCAAATCTAAGTGGAGGGACAGATTGTTTGGTGGCACTCCATATCTGAAGGAGAAAAAGGCACTTACAATTTGTAAACTGACTGGAGAGTTCATCCCCCCCCCCCTTTTTTGGCTAGGTTAACAATTTATACATTTTCATATTTCTGAAATACCCACTAAACACCTTTCATAAATGATTTCGTCTTGCCCGGGATCGTGATAATGTGATAAAATTGGAAATAACAAAAATGTACTGATACAAAAAGTCAGTACCCGCTTACCCCCCCTTTTTTTTCTGAATTATAACTTCTCATTGCGTTCGTTGGGATCCTTGTCCCATTTTTTTCCCCCTTCACCTGTGTTGACTTCTTTCTAAATGGCGCTACCTGTCAAGGTAGAGAAATGCATCGGTGTTTATTTTTGGTAATCGGTTTTTATCTCTCTCCCGATCTCGTTTTGCATAGAAGAACTCAAGAATTGCGTAAGTGTAGATCGCACCGATATCGTCGGCATGAACAAACAGGTTGCGAAAGGACGAGAGAAGCAGTTAAAAGAATTGGTGACCTTCCCATTTGCCAATAATATATGCAAAGAAGATATACACACTGAGTAACACCGGTAGCATTTAATTAAATATTGGGAGAATCCCTTCCATTGATGGATTTAACTTCCAGGGGGCACTGATGGTTTGTGCCTTGCTCATTCCCCTTCCTTAACCTGATGTGATCATCATTAGGGGTAGTGCAAGGTATTTGAGAAAGATGTTTCTTATTAAAGCAGCCATGTCCTTTTGAATGCTGAAATAGCTGCTTTAATAGAATAACAGAGTTGGAAGAGATCCCCCTGCTATCATCCCAGACAAATAGCTGTCTTGTCTTTTCTTTAAAACTTCCACTGTTGGATCATTCACAACTTCTGAAAGCAAGTTGTTCCACTGGTTAATTCTTCTCACTGTCAGGGAAATTCCTCCTTAATTCTAAGTTGCTTCTCTCTTTGATCAGTTTCCGTCCGTTGCTTCTTGTCCTGCCTTCAGGGGCTTTGGAGAATAGCTTGACCCCCTTCTCTTTCTGGCAGCCCCTGAGATATTGGAAGACTGCTATCCTGTCTCCCCTAATCCTTTTCATTAAACTAGACAGACCCAATTCCTGCAACCGTTCTTTGTATGTTTTATCTTCCAGTCCCTTAATCATCTTTGTTGCTCGTCTCTGCACTCTTTCTAGAGCAGTGATGGCTAACCTTTTTGCCATCCCGTGCCAAAAGCGGATAGAATGCGGTGGGGTCACATGCACGCGTGCCCACATCCGCAATTCTATGCGCCCCACCTCCCTGTGCTCCCCCCGCTTTTGGCACGTGATGGCACGCTGAGCCCAGTAGACCCATTTTTTGCTCTCCCCAGGCTCCAGAGCCTTTCTAGGAGCCTGGGGAGGGCAAAAACAGCCTCCCCCACCCCCCCAGAGGCCCTCCAGAGGCTGGAAACAGTGTGTTTCCTGACTTCTGGTGGGGCCAAAAGGCCCGAAAATCAGCTGGCTGGTGCACGCATGCATGCTGGAGCTGAGCTCATGTGCCCACCGATATGGCTCGGCGTGCCACCTGTGGCACCCGTGCCATAGGTTCGCCATCATGGTTCTAGAGTCTCAATGTCTTTTTTTATATCGTGGCGATCAAAATTGGATGCAATACTCCAAATCTGGTCTTACCAAGGCGTTATAAAGTGGCATGAACGCTTCCCGTGATCTTGATTCTATCCCTCTGTTTATGCAGCCTAGGACTGTGTTGGCTTTTTTAGCTGCTGTTGCACACGGCTGGCTCATATCTAAATGGTTGTCCACTTGGACTCTTTTGAAGCTTCTGTGGCTGTTTGTCTGCCCGTGTAAATGCGGCTGCTTCGCTTGGCCGGTTAACCAAGGGGAAGCGTCATCTGTATGAAGACACATGTACAGAAAGATGGGGCAGTCTCCAAATGACACGGCTGCTTTAATGGTACTTTGTGATTTTTTATTATTATTATTATTATTATTATTATTATTATTATTATTATTATTATTATTTAATCTGTAGTGAGATTCACGGCCTTTGAGGCCGGTTAATAGCTCAGCAGCTCGAGTCCTAACCAAGGACCTAGGAACTGTTAAGGTATCGTCGGAGGATGGAAGCTGTTCCGAGTAAGGTGGTTTTTTGTAGCGTCAAAATGTTCAAGTCCGGTAAATTTAGAATTTCTAAATAGCGGGGTAGCCCTTTGGGTATTGCTCCAAGGGCTCCAATTACAATCGGAACAACACATGATTTCTTTTTCCATAGTCGCTCAACTTCGATTTGCAAGTCCCGGTACTTTGTGATTTTTTCCTGCTGCTTGTCTTCAATTATTACTACTACTACTACTACTATTACTACTACTACTACTACTACTACTACTACTATTATTATTATTATTATTATTATTATTATTATTATTATTATTATCTAAACCAGTGATGGCTAACCTTTTTGCTGTCGTGTGCCAAAAGCGGGGGCAGTTGGGGGGGGGTCGCGTGTGTGTATGTTCACACCCATAATTCAATGCCCCCCTATGCCCCAAGGGCTTTCTTGGAGCCTGGGGAGGGCAAAAATGGCTTCCCCTAACCTTCCCCGGAAACCCTCCAGAGGCCAGAAACAGCCCATTTCCCAACTTCTGGTGGGCCCGGAAGTCATGAAAATCAGCTGGCCGGCACGCGCACACACGCTGGAGCTGAGCTAGGGTAACCTCGCGTGCCCACAGATATGGCTTGTCTCTTCTTAAAAACCTCCAGTGATGGAGCACCCACAACTTCTGGTGGCCAGCTGTTCCATTGGTTAATTGTCCTCACTGTCAGGAAATTTCTCCTTATTTCTAGGTTGCTTCTCTCCTTGATGAGTTTCCATCCGCTGCTTCTTGCCTTGCCTTCAGGTGCTTTGGAGAATAATTTGACCCCCTCTTCTTTGGGGCAGCCTCTCAAATACCGAACTCGAAGTGAGCTTTCTCGAACTCGAATCTGGCTATCACTTCAATCTCGTTTATTGGACAGGAAGATTAAAAACCCCCGAATTAAGGCAAGAAAGCAAACCCGTTGAAGATGCATTCAGTGCATTAAATATTAATATTTTTATGTCGCGCCTTTTAAAGCGAATGGCTTGGGGACGGCGAAATCAGACATTTGTTAAAGCTTTGCAGTATGTAAATTGAATTCCACGAATGGGGGACAACATCAGTTGATTTAAGCAACGCGGCTGCTTGGGAATCAATTTTATTTGTAGGAGACAGTCTATTCATCATCCTTTTCTAGGCCACTAATTAGAATTCCTCTCCACGCCCCTTCTAGTTGGCCGCTAAACGCAGGCTTTGTGGACCAAGTGTTTCGCGGCGCCTTTTAATTCTGCTTTTGTTAAAAAAATCTTTTCATTTGCACAATCGTTTTTCACGACTCTGGGTTGGTCTCAATTTGTTATTGTCCGGAGAAGGTTTTGCACATCGCAGCTAGGAAGACCCAACCCCCCCACCCCTTGATCTGGGAGAAGACAGAAACGCTAAAATCGGTCCTGTGATCTCCAAGCGCCGGCTTCGCAACGACGGAATTGTCGTGTGTTGTTGCGATGACCGTACAGGTCGTTGCCTTCCCTGCAGATGTCCCCGCCGGGCGAGTGGAATAGCGAACACTGAAACGCGAGACCTCAAAGTCATTTATTTTCGGGACTTCTGCCCTCCCTCTCAAGATGAAGACATGGGCAGAATGCGAAATACCGATTTAGAAAGAGACAAGGAAAAAAAGCATGAAAAGAGAAGGAGCTTTAGGAGGCTGGGTCACCTCGAAGCTGCTCTCAGCGTGCTTCAGAAATACTAGTTGAAGGGATTCGTTTTATGAATGAACACTTACTGGTTTCCTTTTTTTAAATAAAACATCTACGGAGGTTTTTTTAAAAATTAGATTTATATGCAGCCCTTCTCCGGAGACTCAGGACGGCTTACAATGCGTGAAGCCATAGCCTTCATACTTTTGTCTATTTTTATACAAAGTCAGCTTATTGCCCCCACAAACTGGGTCCTCAATTTATCTACCTTAGAAAGGATGGGAGGCTGAGTCAACCTTGAGCCTGGGGAGATTCGAGCTTGCAATAATTGCAAACAGCTGAATGTTAATAACAGGCTTTTAGTCTGTTGAGCTATCCAGGCTCCTGGTTCTCAGCCATCCAGGTCCTGGTTGTCTCAAAGATGCTTTCATTTCTGGACTTTCAGTTTTGTTTTGTTTTTCTTTTGAAGACGTTTCGCTTCTCATCCCCGAAGCTTCTTCAGCTCTGCCGGGATGGTGGGGAAATGGAAGGAATGATACTCCTTGCAGACAACTGGTCATTTGCATCCGTGGTGGGATTCAAATTTTTTTACTACCGGTTCTGTGGGCGTGGATTGGCGGGCGTGGTCGGGGGAGGGGTGACAGGCAGCACTCGACCTCCTGAAGGAGAAACGGGTTGCACAGGGGGGTGGGATGCGCTGTCCCCCCACTCTGTTTTGGGCCTAGTAGGCCTCCCTGAAGCCTCCTGGGAGTGAAAACGGACTGTTGTGGGGGGGGGGGGCACACCGCCTTCTCATTCCCTGTTTTGGGCCTTGCATTTAACCTGGGAGCGTGTGGGGACTCCTGGAAGGGGTGGGTCAGGAAGAGGTGTGGCCAGCCAGCAATTTAACTACCAGTTCGCCTGCCCGAACCGGCTGAATCCCATCACTGATTTGCATCCTTTTAGAGAGTCGTTGAGGCCACCTGGAGGTTGATCTGTGTCCTCCGTTGTCCCAGAGGTGGTTTTCCAAGAGGCAACTGGGTTTTCTTGGTTTTTCTTGGAAGACGTTTCCCTTCTCATCCAAGGGCAACCGTGACCTGGATGATCGACACTCTCCATCGATTTTCAACTATCCACTTTGGGATGAAGACCCTTCGAACGGGGCGGGAGTATGGAGGTATTCCCAGAAAAAAATGGCAGCCTACAGGAATCCTTTGCGCTTCAAGTTTAAGATGGAGGCAGCACAGACTCCTCCCCAACAGCCGATGCCTAGGTTCAGCCGGGAAGGGACACGGGGCATAAAGCCCTGCTCCACAATTCATTAAATGGAACGAAGTACAAATAATCCTCGACTTACAACCGTTTGTTTCAGTGACCGAAGTTACAAAGGCCCTGGGAAAAAGTGGCTTATGACCGTTTTTCACACTTACGACCGTTGCAGCATTGCCCCACGTGAATCACATGATCACAATTCAGATGCTTGGCAACTGACTCATATTTATGACGGTTGCCGCATCCCGGGATAACATGATCCCCTTTTGCGACATTCTGACAAAGCAAAGTCAATGGAGAAGCCAGACTCATTTAACAGCGGTGTTACTAACTTAACTGCAGGGATTCACCTAACGACGGTGGAAAGAATGGTTGTAAAGTGGGGAAAACTCAACAACGGTCTCACTTAGCAACAGGAATTTTGGACTCCGTTGCTGTAAAGTCCAGGATTACCTTTTAGAGATCGCCAAACTTGAAAGCTAATTTATTTAGTTGCAAAATTCCACGTTCTGCTTTTCCAACTCTTTCCTTGATGGCTGATGCATATTTAATTGGTCCTCTGGCGGTTAATGAAGTTGAGAGAAATTTAAGTCCCCTGTAGATATAGGTGCAACAGGTGATTAATCTTCAAGGTGTTGTAAGATTCTCGGGGGAGTTGGGGAAGGTGCAGCTCGGAATTAGTCATCCTTGCTAATGTACTGCACTGTAAATCACGTACTAATGTGCTGAAAAATCTCCTAAATATCTAATAATAGACCCGGATTTATGTACCTGCTGTTTGCCTTTGTATTTATATTTGTGGCTTGCTGAGAAAAAAAAGAGCTTGCCTTTTCATTTGGGCTTTATGGGAACGTAGAGATCGGTTTAGCAGAGGTGAATTAGCAGAGGCTGGCTCTTTTTCCAGATAGTCCTCTACTTACGACCAGAATTGAACCCAAAGCGTCCGTTGCTAAGTGAAACGTGTGTTGAGTGAACGTTGTTTCCTTGCCACAGCTGCTTAACGAAGCACTGCAGTTGTTAAGTTAGTCCCATGGTCGTTAACTGAATCTAGCCTCCGTATAGACTTTGTTTGTCAGAAGGTCACAAAACGTGACCTCCCCCCCCCCCGGACGCTGCAACCATCATAAATATGAGTCGGTTGCCAAGCGACTGAATTTTGGTCACGTGACCACGGGAGATCCTGCCACGGTCATACGTGGGAAAACCAAGTCCCAAGTCATTTTTTTCCCCCCAGTGCCGTCGTAATTTCGAACGGTCGCTAAATGAATTGTTGTAAGTGGAGGACTTCCTGTATTTGCAGGGCAAACTTGGACGGATGGAGCCTTCTAGGTTTTTTTCCCTAGCCTTCTGTGAATAAATGACCTCCAGATTTGTCCTCCTCACGCCAAGGCCTGGCGCCCTTTATTAGATTAATACGGCACTCCTGATATTTGAAAAACGAGATAATTGGAGGGGTGATGAAGCATTGAAAATCTCATTACAAGCTTAAAAGTGGCATCAGTCCCGGGCGAAGGTACTTAACGCCCAACGCCAGTGCTGGAAGGACGGGCTGTGAGGTGTGCGTTGCGGCGTTTCACATTTGTTACAGCCTGAGGCACAAGTGTCTGAACGTCTCTTCCCTCTAGTTGCCTTGGGAGGTCAGATCAGGAGAAGGCCTTCCTCCTCTGACCTGAATTGTCTCCAGAAACCTCTAGAAGGGTAGTGGTTGTTTCTCCTCCTCTTCCTCCTGCTTCCTCTTCCTCTTCCGCTCCCTCTCCCTCTCCCTCTCCCTCTCCCTCTCCTTCTCCTTCTCTTTCTGTTTCTGCTTCTGCTTCTCCTCTTCCTCCTCCTTTTCCTCCTCCTCCTCCTGCTTCTTCTCCTGCTTCCTCTTCCTCTTCCTCTTCCGCTTCTGCTTCCTCTTCTTTTCTTCTTCTTCTTCTTCTTCTGCTTCTGCTTCTGCTGCTGCTTCTTCTGCTTCTCCTCCTCCTCCTCCTGCTTCTTCTCCTCCTTCCTCTTCCACTTCCTCTCCTCCTCCTCCTCCTTCTGCTTCTTCTTCTTCTGCTGCTGCTTCTGCTTCTTTCTCCTTCTTCTTCCGTTCTTCTTCTTTCTCCTCCTCTTCCTCTTCCTCCTCCTGCTTCTTCTTCTTCTTCTTTTTCTTCTTCTGCTTCTCCTCCTCCTCCTCCTCCTCCTCCTCCTCCTCCTGTTCTTCTTCTGCTTCTTCTGCTTCTCCTCCTCCTTTTCCTCCTCCTCCTCCTTCTTTTTCTCCTTCTCCTTCTGCTTCTTCTTTTCCTCCTCCTCCTCCTCCTCCTCCTCCTCCTCCTCCTCCTCCTGCTTCTTCTTCTCCTGCTTCTTCTTCTGCTTCCTCACCTCCTTTTCCTCCTCCTCCTTTTTCTGCTTCTCTTCTGCTTCCTCACCTCCTCCTCCTCCTCCTCCTCCTCCTCCTCCTCCTCCTCCTCCTCCTCCTCCTTTTCCTCCTCCTTCTGCTTCTTCTGCTGCTTCCCTTTCCCCTTCCTCTCCTCCTTCTCCTTCTCCTTTTTCTTCTTCTCCTTCCCGTCCTCCTTCCTCCCCCTCCCCCTCCCCTTTTTTCTGTTCTCCTTCTCTTCCCTCCCACTCCCCCTTCTTTTCCTCCTTCCTCCTCCTGTAAAGTTAGCAACACAGTTCTTAAGTGAATCTGGCTTCCCCGTTGACTTTCCTTGTCAGAAGGATGCAAAAGGGGATCCTGTGACCCTGGAACACTGCGACTGTCATAAATGTGAGTCAGTCGCCAAGCGGCCAAATTTTGATCACGTGACCACAGGGGATGCTGCAGTGGTCGTCGGACTGAAAAACAGTCCTAAGTCACTTTTTTCAGTGCCGTCACTAAATGAACTGTTATAAGTAGAGGACTGTAGCTGTAAGTGTGAGGGCCAGTCGTAAGTCACTTCCCCCCCTCCCAGTGCTGTCGTAACCTGGAACGGATGTTAAATGAATGGCTTGCAAACAATGCACCAGCCATGCAAACAATGCACAGGACTAAATACAGGTAGTCCTCGACTTACGACCATTCATTTAGGGACCATCCAAAGTTACAGCGGTACTGAAAAAAAGTGATGCTGCAACCGTCGTCACGGTAAAAAAACGGTCGTAAGTCCTTTTCTTCCATGCCCTTGTTAATTTGAATGGTCACCAAACGGTTATAAGTCAAGGACTATTTGTATTCTGCAAGAATAGCACTGCCTTTTCCCTCAAGTGATCATTTCCCAGCAGGGATTCCTTACAGACCTTCACGCCAAAGCAGAAAACGATTTTGTCCTCCGCTAGCAATCTTAATAAAGATTTCTAATGAAAACCGACAGCAAATCTGAAAGGAGAATTCCTTCCCAATTAGATTAGATTAAAGATAATGGTTTGTTACAGGGCCGTAACTTCAGCATAATGGCTTCCTGCCCTCATTTCCAGTGGTTTTTAAAAGTGTCTGGGAAAATTGAAGAAAATCAGGGAAGGAAGGAATTAGTCTGGGGATCGTTTGGCAATTTGACGGGTCTTTTTTGCAGGACCAAGAGGTAACAACTCTCTTTCATCTGAATTAAACCGTCTTTCATCTGAATTAAACTGTCTTTCATCTGAATTAAACCGTCTTTCATCTGAATTCTTCCTCTGTTGTGCTTTTGATGAGGAATTTGAGCAAACAGCCTGAAGGTTGGTGCAGAATTTTAAAAGTTAGGAGACTGGATACTTGAATATAGGTAGTCCTCGACTTACAACAGTTCATTTAGTGACCGTTCGAAGTTACAACGGGACTGGAAAAGACGACCGTTTTTCACACGTATGATCGTTGCAGCCTCCCCCATGGTCACGTGATTTACATTTGAATGCTTAACAACTGACTCATATGTATGACGGTCGCAGTGTCCGGGGGTGTGTGTCACATGATCTCCTTTTGCGACCAGCAAAGTCAATGGGGAAGGGCAGACTCATTTAATGATCGCTTTACTAACAATTTGCCATGATTCACTTAACAGCTGTGGCAACAAAAGTCGTAAAACGGGACAAAACTCACTTAACAAATATCTCACTTAGCAACAGAGATTCTGGGTGCGATTGTGGTTGTACGTCGAGGATTTTTGAGAGGTTCGGATGATTTTCCAGCCTGAGTTTGGCAGTAAACACAGTTAAAGAAGGGACGGGAAAAGCTGGACTTCTCATTGGGATAAGCCATTGGATCTCTGAACACCCAGAATGAGGACCCCCCCCCTCCCGCCAGCTTTTGGGGTTTTGAGATTTCTCTGCAGGAAGCCTGGATAGCTCAGCAGACTAATGCATTGTGATTAACATTCAGCTGTCTGCGATTATAGCAAGTTCGAATCTCCCCAGGCTCAAGGTTGACTCAGCCTTCCATCCTTTCTAAGATAGGTGAAATGAGGACCCAGTTTGTGGGGGCAATAAGCTGACTTTGTATAAATTTACAAAAGTATGAAGGCTATTGCTTAACGCATTGTAAGCTGCCCTGAGTCTCCGGAGAAGGGCGGCATATAAATCTAATTAAAAAAAAAAAACCTCCATAGATGTTTTATTTAAAAAAAGGAAACCAGTAAGTGTTCATTCATAAAACAAATCCCTTCAACTAGTATTTCTGAAGCACGCTGAGAGCAGCTTTGAGGTGACCCAGCCTCCTAAAGCTCCTTCTCTTTTCATGCTTTTTTTCCTTGTCTCTTTCTAAATCGATATTTTACATTCTGCCCGTGTCTCCATATAAATAGACAAAAGTATGAAGGCTATTGCTTAACACATTGTAAGCCGCCCTGAGTCTCCGGAGACAGGTGGCATATAAATCTAATTAAAAGAAAAATGTCATAGGAACTCTTGAGAGAAAATCATCGTCTTGAAGTGCCCTTGGTGGTCTCTGAGCTTGGTTCTTTCCTTGCAGAGACGTTTCGTCACCCAGCTAGATAACATCATCAGTGGTAAAAGGGATTAGCGTTTGGTCTCAGGTTTGTAAGGGTGTGGGGAGGAAGAGGAAGGGGAGGGGGAGAAGGATAATGATAATGATGACGATGACTGTGGGGTCCTTGGTGCTCTCTGAGCTTGGTGATTTCGTTGCAGACCTTTTATTACCCAGCTAGGAAACAACATCAGTGCTAGAAGGGAGTAGGGCTTGGTCTTTTTTCATTTACAAGAGGCTTTCCCTGTCCATGTTGGTGGGAATGGTCTTGGGGATTCTTTGGTTGGATTGTTTTAATGTCAGCTTGTCTGGCAGCTCCTTGATTGGGATATTATTTACCTCTAGATTGTTGGTCTGATGTTAATCTTGGAGTTAATCTGTGCTCCTTTGGATGCTGATTGGGCCTTTTGTCTTTTTTGTTCCCTTTTTGGCTTGTTAATTATCTCTTTTGCACAGTCTGTAGACGTTGTTTACATCTATTGTGTCTACTGATGGCTGATTTCTGGATATTATAATTACAATCATCTTAAAAAGCCCTGATTTTCTAGAATGCGGCTTGTCCATCCATTCTTTACTCCCCCAGCTGCTTTTTAAAGACTTTGAAATCTGCCTTTTGTTCTTTTTCTGGGCACACAGGGGCAGATTTTCACAAGCAGCCCTGAGCTGCAGCTCTTTCTCATTTTTATTTGGCTAAGAAAGTGTCACTAACTGAGAGGCCTATTTGGGAATCAGTTTTAAGTGCCCTTTTTGGCAGAAACTGCTCTGAGGGCTGAATCTTTCTTGCATTTGAGACGGAAATCTCGTAGCGAAAGGTAGCGTGTTTGATAATTTTTTTCATTCTGGTTCTGATCTGAATTCAGTTCTGGTTTCTACTTAATTAATTTTGCACACCTGGACTGGAAAATGGAAGATGGCAGTAAGTAAATTTCACCCATAGTCGCCTTTCACTGGAGGGAGCTTTCCAAGCTGTGCTGGATCCCAGTTCCCAACACCAGATATTAGGAATGATGGGCCTTGTGTTCCAGATGTTAGGAACAATAGGGAGTTGTGTTCCAGATGTTGGGGGCAGTGGAAGTTGCAGTCCAGACAACAGGGATGGTGAGAATTAGATTCCAGATGCCAGGAACGATGGGAGCCACATTCCAGATGTCAGGGCTGATGAAAGCTGTGTTCCAGATGTCAGGAACAATGTGAGCAGCATTCCAGATGTCAGGGCTGGTGAAAGTTGTTCCAGATGTCAGAAACAATGCGAGCCACATTTTAGAAATCAGGGCTGATCAAAGTTGTGTTCCAGATATCAGGGACGATGAGAGATACGTTCCAGATGTCAAGGCCATTGGAAGTTGTGCTCCAGTTGTTATGAACGATGGGAGCCGCATTCTAGATGCCAGGGCCGACGAAAGTTGCGGTCCAGATGTCAGGAACGAGGGGGGGGTCACATTCCAGATGTCAAGGATGCTGCAAATAACAGAATCATGTTCTGATAAGCTTTGGGAGAAGAGGAATTGCCCGTGTGGTACCTGTCCTTGAGTTTTTTTCATCACTTTTCAGGGCAAATGTAGTTCTACATCAGTTAGATTTGCAATAAAGCTGGGATCTGTGAAGCACTACCTTTGAATGTAAAAGTAGTCCTTTACTTACGACCAGTCGCTTAGCAAGCATTTGAACTTATGACAAACCTCCCCAGAACTACTTAGGGCTCAATTTTGGTTCCATCGGCTGCCTCCTATCCCCCCCAGTCATGTGATCCCATTTTGGCCACTTGGTAACCGGTCTGTATTTCTGGCCATTTGCAGTGTGATGCCAGTCCCATATTTGCCATATTTTGCCATATTTTGCTGAAAACTGGCATTTAATTCCACTTTCTGGCTCAAACCTGGGGCCTGGGGCTTGGGACCTGGTGGCTCAGCGGACTAAAGCATTGTAATTAACACCAGCTGTCTGCAATTACTGTAAGTTCAAATCTCACCAGTCTCAAGGTTGATTCAGCTTTCCATCCTTTCTAAGGTAGGTGAAATGAGGACCCAGTTTGTGGGGGCAATGTTGACTTTGTAAAAAAAATATACAAAAGTATGAAGGCTATTGCTTAACGCATTGTAAACCGCCCTGAGTCTTCGGAGAAGGGCGGCATATAAATCAAATTTAAAAAAAACAAAAAACCACCTATTGGCTAAGAGGTTTGTTTAATGACCGTGATGTTTGCTTAACCATCACTGAGAAAGCGTTTACCAAATGGGGCATGATCGTTTGATGACCTGCTTAATGACTGCCACAATTAACAACCATGATTCCGGGCTCAATTATGGTTATAAATTGAGGACTACCGGTAGTCAGTTTGCATATCAACCAATCAATCAGAATTTAGCTGGAAGGGACCTTGGAGGTCCTCTAGTCCAGCCCCCTGCCCAGGTAGGAGACACTTTACAATTTAATGGCTCTTCTTAAAAGCCTCCAGTGATGGTGCACCCACAATTTGTGGCACCTGGGTGTCATACATTTTAGTGCCAATAAGAATAATAACATTAATCACCTTTGTTATGTCCTTAAACTTCTGTAATTCTAATGTTAATACACATATTTGTATTAAATTATAGTCCTTCGTTATTTAATTATTCAGTGTTTCAATATATATTATTCTAATGCCAATCACAATATTGTTTACACTTAACATGATAATTCTATTATTCAGTTTCTAATCTTCCCTCTAATTATTGCTTTTATCGGATTATATAAAAATGTGTATATTAATCATCCCCCCCTCTCTTATTTCTATCTCCAATCTAATTTTTAATCATGCCACCATTAAATTTAAAAAAAAAGACATTTCCTTTTTACCCCTCGTCTCTTATCCAGATTAATACTTTAATTCTTTTTCGCTTTCATTTTAATAAAAAAAAACGATACTAATATTAATTGTATTTATTACATTCATCATGGGGCTCCCCTTGAAGAGCACTCAGAGGCTCCAACTGGTCCAGAATGCTGCCGCGCGGGTGGTTATGGGCGCGACTCGTTGCGCCCACGTGACACATTTCCTGCGCGAGCTGCACTGGCTCCCAGTGGTCTTCCGGGTGTGATTCAAGATGTTGGTTACCACCTTTAAAGCTCTCCATGGCTTAGGACCTGGGTACCTACGAGACCGACTTCTGCCACCAGTAGTCTCCCACCGGCCAGTTTGCTCCCACAGAGAGGGGCTCCTCCTCAGGGTGCCATCGGCCAAGTTATGTCGGCTGGTGACACCCAGGGGGAGGGCCTTCTCTGTGGGAGCCCCTGCCCTCTGGAATGAACTGCCCCTGGAAATATGTAAGATCTCTGACCTCCGGGTGTTTCGCTGTGCTCTCAAGACTCTATTGTTCCGCCAGGCCGGACTATCTCTGTAAACGATTTTAAATTGGGTTTTAAATTTTCTGGGTTTTAATTTGGGCTGAAAGTGTTTAATATTTTTAAATTATTTTTAAATTGATGTTTGTGTACTGTGTGTTTTTCACTGGCTGTACACCGCCCCGAGTCCTTCGGGAGAAGGGCGGTATAGAAATAAAATTACAATTACAATTACAATTACAATCAAGCTAATGTGGTTCTAATATTAGTACACATATTTATGTTAAGCTTTGCTTTTCCATTATTTAATTATTTGATGTTTCAGTATATTATTCCAATGCCAGGCACAATATTATTTAAGCATACATACTAATAACCCCGTTCAATCTCTAATTTTTCTTCTTCGTTATTGCTTTTATTTTATTATATAAAAGTGTATATAATGTTTCCCCATTTTCTTACTTCTCTCTCTATTTTAGCTTTTAATCATGCCACCTTTATATTAAGACGTTTCCTTTCTAACCGTCATCTCTTGCCCGCATTTTAGTAGGAGCTATGGTTGTATGTCACTTGAGTTATTCTGTCCAAGTGATCAAAGTCTGGAAGAATGAAGACATAAAACACAGAAGGGTCCTTAACAGAGAATATAAAATATAAAAGCGGAGAACTCAGATTTAGTTTGGGGTCCAGTACAACCATGGCAATATAGACAGTCCTCAACATACGACCACAATTCAGCCCAAAATTTCCGCTGCTTTAAGTGAGACGTTTGTTGAGTGTGTGTTTTGCCTCGTTACAATTTTTCTTGCCTCAGTTGTGAAGTGACTCACGGTGCTTGTTAAGTGAGTCACATGGTTGTTAAGTGAATCTGGCTTCCGCGTTGACTTTGCTCATCAGGAGGGAATCACACGACCCCTGTAGCCATCATAAATAGGAGCCAGTTGCCAAGCATCTTAATTTTGTTCATGTGACCACGGGGAATGCCGCAACGGTCATTAAGTGAGAAAAATGGTCCTAAAGTAGCTTTGTTTCTAGTGCAGTTGTAACTTTGAATGGTCACTAAATGGACTGCTGTAAGCCGAGGACTACCTGTACAACCGAGGTGACACCAGGGATTCAGAAGAGCCACACAGAGAGTAATAGAGGACCAAAATTCAGGATCTGACTTGAGCCAACCTTTAGATACAGAGGTGTATGGCTGACGGCAACGGGCAATTGTTTTTAAATAGTCTGATGGTCAGTAGAATCGAGCTGGACGGGACCTTGGAGGTCTTCTAGTCCAGCCTCCTGCTCAAGCAGGAGACACTATCCTTGGGATCTCTTCTGACCTTCTCGGAATGCTGTTTTAATCCTTGCTATGGTAGTCCTATCATGTTCTGATCTAGGCTTCCCCAGCAGCACAAAGCCGAGTTTTCATTACCGACCTTTATCAGGCTTGGAGTGTGGCCTGGCCGATATCTTTCAGACTCCACACTGCAACCGACAATACTTGGCAAGAATGCAGGAACAGATCTTCACCCAAATGAACTAATTGTCTCCCGCAAACTCCCCTCCCCTTTGCTCCTCTTTATTCCCTCTGGGAGGGGTCATTCACTGTTCACCTCTGGCTTTACTCCTGAGTCGATCCTTGTTCCTTAGCTGTTCCCTTCTCCTGGCAGCTCTGCGCGTGCGCACACTGGGAACAGGATCCAGCTGTTCTTCTGCCTCCCTGGTGTCTGACTTCGAAGGCAGCTGACAACTGTCAGATGGCCCTGACCCTCTCTCTGCCTCCGACGCAGAGCCCTCGTCAGAGCCTTCCCCAGACTCCAGGACTGGCCCATGTTCTTCCCCAACCTCACTGTCTGAATCTGCTGCCAGATCTGCTGGCTTCTGGCGGGCCACAACATATCACTGATGTCAAGTTTCGAGGTCATCTCAAATAAATTTGCATTTCAAACAGAATCTTTGATGAAAATCTTTCGTTTATTGAGCACGACATTCTATCTCCGACTCATCGTAGTCAGCACTGACTTCCCGGTGCGAACCCCTCCCTTCCTGTCTCCACTCCTCTGGTTTCATTGGCCATCTTCCTAGTCACTCTTTCCCTAATCTGCTCCAGCTCAAAGGAATTTCCCCCCTCCCATCCCATCTCCTAGGGGATATTATCTCCAGGGAAAATAAGTCGGTGAAAAGTCAAAACGTCTCTTTCCAGATGCCCTTCTTCTCCTTCTTATGTCAGCACTAGAGTGAATGCGGCTTGGAGTGCTGACAACTGACATAGTCTTGAAAGTTGCAGTGTGGATCATGGGTCTGGGTGGCAGATTCCAAAGCCAGGTAGCAAATAGATTCCACCTCTGAGGTTTCGGGGGGTTGGAGCGGAGACTCGGATGAGAACGCTTCTTCTACATGATCCACCGATTAATGTTTCTCCGAGAGTCCCTTGATAAGACGCGTCCACTTTTCAAGTTGATCGATGGTGACTTCCCACGCATTGGAAGGTCTCCCTGAGGTAGGAGGCATCTGTGCACCGTTCTTCTGTAGTGCGCTGAGTGGAAAAGAATGCCTCGGGGAAACAGGGCTGTTGTAACTCTGCCTGGTGTCTAATGCAGGAGTCAGCAACCTTAAACACTCAAAGAGCCACAAAGGTCCCAACAGGAAACCTCCCATTCAATTCTGGAGCCAACCGGAAGTCCGGTTCCCCCACCATAGAGTCTCCTCCTAGTGCGTCATCCTTTTTCCTCTACCTGTCTTAACCGAAAGCCCTATGAATTGTGGAGCCGACGGGCGACAGGGAGCCACATCAGTGGGATGAAAGAGCCACATGCGGCTCCAGAGCTGTGGGTTGCTGACCCCTGATATAAGGTGCTTTTGTCATAGGCAGACCCGGTAGGACCATCTGACAAAGGACGGACCAAAGGAACACGCGTACGTACTCCCCTGGTACTTGGTCAAAATGGTACGGGCCTGGTGGCTCAGCAGACTAAAAGCATTGTGATTAGCACCAGCTGTCTGCAATTACTGTAAGTTCGAATCTCACCAGGCTTAAGGTTGACTCAGCCTTCCATCCTTTCTAAGGTAGGTAAATTGAGGATCCAGTTTGTGGGGGCAATAAGCTGACTTTGTATAAAAATATACAAAAGTATGAAGGCTATTGCTTAACGCATTGTAAGTCGTCCTGAGTCTTCGGAGAAGGGCGGCATATAAATCAAATTAAAAAATAATAATAATTGCGCAATTGATTATCATGAGGTGGCAGCCGTGGAAGCTTTCAGCAGCTTTTAACACAAGATTAGAATACAGAATGATGGAACTAGGAGGGACCCTGGAGATCTTCTAGTCCAACCCCCTCCTCATGCAGGAAATGCTATACCATTTCAGACACGTGGTTGTCTCTTCTTTACAAGCCTCCAGAGTTGGAGCACCTACAACTTCTGGTGGCAACCTGTTCCACTGGTTAATTGTTCTCACTGTTGGGAAATTTCTCCTTATTTCTAGATTGCTTCTCTCCTTGATTAGTTTCCATCCGTTGTTTCTTCTCCTGCCTTTGGAGAATAGGTGGGAACCCCTCCTCTTCTTTGGGGCAGCCCCTCAAGTATTGGAAGTCCTTCAGATCTGGTTCCTGCAAGAGTTTAGGAGCTAATGGTGACATGGCTTTGACTCATGATGTTGGATTCTTGAAACTTAGAACATAGAATAATACTGTTCGGAAGGGACCTTGGAGGTCTGCTAGTCCAACCCCCTGCTCAGACAGGAAACCCTGTTCCATTTCAGACAAATGGCTGCCCAGTCTCCTTAAAAATCTCCAGTGTCGGAGCATGCGCTAGTCACTTCAGGTATTGACTACTGTAACACTCTCTACATGGGGCTGCCCTTGAGGGCCACTCGGAGGCTTCAGCTGGTGCAAAATGCAGCTGCACGAGTTGTGATGGGAGAGTCCTGATACTCCCATGTTACACCCCTCCTATGCGGCTTGCATTGGTTACCGGTTGCCCTCCGGGTGAGATTCAAGGTGCTGGTGATGACCTATAAAGCCCTTTATGGCTTAGGCCCAGGATATTTGGCGGACCACCTGCAGCCAGCAACGACACCCCATCGCCTGGTCTGCGCCCATTGAGAGGGCCTGCTCTGGGTGCCGTCGGCTAGACAGTGTCGGCTGGTGGCCCCCAGGGGTAGAGCCTTCTCGGTGGGTGCGCCCACCCTCTGGAATCAACTCCCCTTGGAGCTCCGGTTGGCTCATGACCTCCGCACCTTCCGCCGTGAATTAAAAACTTGGTTATTCAAGTTCCCCGACCTGGACTGATGGGGTTTTAATGGGTTTTAAATTTTAGTGGGTCTAATCAGATTTTAACTTTGTATTGTGGCTTTGTGAATTTTATTATTGTGAGCTGCCCTGAGTCCGTTGGAGATAGGGCGGCATATAAGCCAAATAAAATAAATAAAAATAAAATAAATTCACAACCTCTGGAGCAAGTTGTTTAATTGTTTCTCACTGTCAGGAAGATCCAAAGTTCCAACAGCACTCCAAAAAGTGACTTAGGGCCATTTTTCAGACTTATGACCACTACAGCATCCCTCTGGTCACAGGATGAAAATTCAGACGTTTGGCAACTCACATTTATGACGGTTTAGGGGACCCTGGGTGTGTGTGTGTGTGTGGAATCACACGATTTCCTTTTTGCGACTTTCTGACCAGCAAAGTCAACCGGGAAGTCAGATTCACTTAACAACCAGGTTACTAATTTAACAGCTGCAGCGATTCACTTAACAACCGTGGCAAGAAAGGTAGACCAAGGGGGCAAAGCTTACTTAACAACTGCCTCGCTTAGCAACAGAAAGTTTGGGCTCAACTGTGGTCGTAAGACGAGGTATGTCCTCCTGTATGTCCTCCCTCGAAGTTCAGATTTGTGGAACGTTTTTCATGACCAGTTGAAATCATCATCTTTATAATTGAAAAGCCATGTTTCTAGTCCTTTGGAAGCACTGAACAATTCTGGCACTTCAGAGGCTTAAAAACTGCCATTTCCCGGCTCCCAAACATCCTGAGTGGCCCCCACCCCTCAAATGTTTTTCAGCGAAGTTCCATCTTTCCTATGCTTCTAAATTTAACCTCCCTTCTTGGAATTACAAAGCCGCCTCTTCCCCCTTTCGACTCAATTGCTTATTGAATGAAAATTCAATTTACTCTCGGTTGCGCGGTCATAATATTTTGCATGCTGTTCCCACTAAAGGTTTATTATTTCTACGGAATTTATGCCCCGCGAAATAACATAATGAAATCATCTGTTTTGAAATAAATAAGTTCAAATTGCTGTTTTATATATATATCTGTCAAAAGCCTTTCTCCACGGCCGTGGTGATCGGGAACTGATTTATTCCTGGGGGTTTCGGGGTGTGTGAGGCCGCCGTGCGTCAGTTACTGATGTCTTATATAGAATTGTAGGGCTGCAGGGATTAGGATTTAGGATTTAGGATTTATTGGATTTATATACCGCCCTACTCCCGAAGGACTCAGGGCGGTGTACAGCCAACAATAAAAATACATACGTACAAAATTTAAAAACCAACTAAAAACAGATTAAATGAATTTGGCCCGGACAGAATTAAAACACCCCAAAATAATTTAAATTTTTTAAAAATTTAACACTAAAAACGGGGAGTGGTTAGGCCAGGCCCGCCTGGCGAAATAGAAAAGTCTTAAGAGCGCGGCGGAAGGTGGGCAGATCCGGGATCCTCCGTATCTCTGGGGGGAGCTCATTCCAGATAGTAGGTGCCCCCACAGAGAAAGCTCTCCCCCTGGGGGCTGCCAGCCGACATTGTTTGGCTGACGGCACCTGGAGGAGACCCTCTCTATGAGAGCGTACTGGCCGGTGGGAGGCTATTGGTGGTAGTAGGCGGTCCTGCAAGTACCCAGGTCCTAAGCCATGGAGCGCTTTAAAGGTAGTAACCAGGACCTTGAAGCGCACCCGGAAGACCACCGGGAGCCAGTGCAGCTCGCGCAGGAGAGGTGTCACATGGGAACGCCATGTCGCTCCCATCACCACCCGCGCGGCCGCACTCTGCGCCAGTTGGAGCCTCCGGGTGCTCCTCAAGGGGAGCCCCATGTAGAGAGCATTACAGTAGTCTAGACGGGAAGTGACAAGGGCGTGAGTGACCGTGAGCAAGGAGTCCCGATCCAGAAAGGGACGTAACTGGCGGATCAGGCGGACCTGATAGAAAATCCTCCCGGCCACGGCCGTCAGATGCCCTTCCAAGGACAGCCGTGAATCCAGGAGGACGCCCAAGTTACGAACCCTCTCCGTGGGGGCCAGTGATTCGCCCCCAATAGTCAGTGATGGCGCCAACTGACTATATCGGGACGTCGGAAACCACAGCCACTCGGTCTTGGATGGGTTGAGCCTGAGCCTGTTCCTCCCCATCCAGATCCGCACGGCCTCCAGGCACCGGGACATCACTTCAAGGGCATCGTTGGGGTGGTCTGGGGTGGAGATGTACAGCTGAGTGTCATCAGCGTACTGATGGTACTTCACCCCAAAACCACGGATGATCTCACCCAGCGGCTTCACATAAATGTTGAACAGGAGGGGCGAGACCTTGCCCTACGATTCTAGTCCAACCCTTGCCCTAGGCAGGGGCAAATTCCTTATTCCATTCCGGGCAAATGGTTGTCCAATCTCATTCCAAACTTCTGGTGGCAAGCTGTTCCACTGGTTAATTGTTCTCTCTGTCAGGAAACTCCTCCATAGTTTCAGGTTGCTTCTCTCCTTGATTAGCTTCCATCCGTTGTTTCTTGTCCTGGAAATTCAGGAGAATTGTCTGGAATGGTAGAGAGTCTCCTGTTTGAGCTGGGGGTTGGACTAGAGGACCTCCGAGGTCCCTTCCATCTCTGTTATTCTGTAGTCTGTAAAAATGCAGAGGGGAAGGACCAGGGAGGACAGGATAGCAGTCTTCCAGTATCTCAGGGGCTGCCACAAAGTAGAGGGAGTCAAGCTATTCTCCAAAGCGCCTGAAGGCCAGACATGAAGCAAGGGATGGAAACGAACGAGTAGCTTGCAAGTAGAGGACTGCCGCTTGTTACGTGATACCACACATTACTCGCGCATCGCTTAATGACAGCGATCCCGACCCCCATTGCGTTTATATCCCAAGAACTACCTGCGTTAAATAAACTGAACAGAATCCGTGGCCATTTATTTAATGCAGGTAGTTTTTGCAGACATATTTTAATCGTGCTTATGTTGCGTATTTCCATTAACTATATTGAACAAGCTTACAGAGTAGTGTAAGATGACATCGTGTTACGCCAAGCGCCTTCATTTTTGGCACCTTGCAAATGTCTTCATTCCTGTTGCATTAGGAGGCCGTTCATGCTTTCTGCTTCTAACGTACAATAATAATTGCAATAAACTCCGGGAACGGAACGACGCTGGCATGAAGTGGTAGAAAGGCTGCAGTCTGTCTGGTCCCATCTGCGTAGCCCCACAACCCAGAACTTCCTCGTCTCCCAGTTCTCTCTCATCCTGATGGGAAATTTTGATTATTTCTTCAAATAAGCGTCTTGTAACTTAGCACGGATAGTGTTCGACTTAACAGCTGTTTGTTTCGTGACGGTTCAAAGTTACGACGGCACTGAAAAATGTCACTTGGGATCCGTTTCGACACTTACGACCGTTCGGCGTCCCCACTTTTCACGTTTCACACATTGTTGCCACCGATTCGCCGGCCTCCCACACGCTCGCTAGGCACGCGTCTTCCCTGCATGTGCTTTGCTCATGCATGCGCCTTCCGAGCACGCAACAGGCCTTGAAAACATGGCTAAATAGGACGGCATTACATCTGGGCGAATGGGCAGGCCCACCCACAGTCGCCGCTACCGATTTCCCCGAACCGGTCTGAACCAACTTGATACCACTTCTGGTCCCCGCGATCACGTGAACAGAATTCAGTCCTTTTAGGCAACTGACTCATATTTATGACGGTCACAGTGTCCCGGGGTCACGTGATACCCCTTTTGCGACCCACTTCTGACAAGCAGAGTCCATGGGGAAGACCGATTCGCTTAACGGCCATGTTGCTAACTTAATGAAGTTGAATGTTTATTTTACCCGTGTTTGCGTTTCCCAAGACTGAATTAAGTGAAAAGCTTTAGATGGAGAGATATTTTATGTCGGAAAGTCCTGGGTTTTATGAACTGTTTGTAATAATGTCAACACAGCTTGGAGCTGCAGGAGTTGTGAGGTTTTTAGTGGCAACTGGACACCCTTCGTTTCTTCCAATTGCCGGGTGAAATTCCTTGAATGAAAATTAACGATTGGGAGTTTTCTCTGCTGCCTCTGAAGGAAAAACAGCAGGGATTCTATAGAGAGAAAGGCCTTTGCACCTTTTTGTAGAGCTTTTTTTTTTTTAAAAAAAAAGTGGCAACAGTCAACATCATGTTCAGGTAGTCCTCGATTTAACACCAGTTCGTTTAGCGACAGTTCAGAGTTACGACGGCACTGAAAAGAGGGATCTATGATTGTTTTTCACACTTGTGAGTGTTGCAGCATCTTCATGGTCACATGATCAATCCACAGTTGTCCTCCTACCTGCCTCGTCTCTTCTCCTCCTCCTCCTCCCTCTCGTCGTCCTCCTCTTTTCTTCAAGCCCTATTCCCTTGTAGCATTGATGATGTTACCTGGTTCGGTAATGAAACATCTGCAAGAAAACTGCCAAGCTCAGAGAGCACAAACGACTCCTCGGGCTACTCTGTATTTTGCAATAAATGCGAGCATCAGCCTGGAACAAGATTTCCCCCCCAATTCAGGAAAAGATAAAAGGTTGAAGTGAAGGAGTTCATTAATTTAGCTTAGGCTGATTTTTTTTCCTCCCTTCCCACCTCCTGCCTGTCTCTTCACTACACAAAACACTAAACAAGGAGCTCTTTTGTAGTTGCTCAAAACGTCTTGGTAGAGGACAGCCCGGTCTTGGAAAAGTTGCAGCAATTTCCCGTGCCAAATTAACTCAGTCAATTAGCTTTTTCTGGTCTTTTTTTGGTGCCAGACAGAGTTGTTCACGCCGGCCAGTCTTGTTGAGGAGCAACCCCTTAAAATGATGTTTGAAAGTTGTTTTATCTTTGTCCCTGTTGAGTTGCTTCAGGGACACGCCATAGCTCTCTTCTCCTGGTTTTGTGATACGCAAGAAATCTCTTGCTCATTTGCAGTCTTGCACATCACAGTCTATCTCCCTTCTAGGGATGACGTTACCTAGTCCGGTGATGAAATGTTTGCAAGAAAACTATCAAGCTTAGAGAACTTGAGGACCAAGGACCACACTCCCCTCTCCTCCTCCTCTTCCTCCTCCTCCTCCTCCCTATCACTGATAATGTTATCTAGTTGGGTAACATTAAGTAAGTCAAAAGCGACTGTGGTTGCTATTTTATGTCGAAGATACATTTTAGAAGGAGCCATCCTTCCTGTGTTAACAACAAAGGAATGCATTTTTTAAAATAACCTGAGCTTAGATTTAACAGTTTTTTTAAACAAACTGAAACCAAAACCTGTTTGCCCAGATCACTTGGAAGGCATGCATAGACATCTGAAATGGATTTAGAAGTTTATTTGTGTTGATTTAAATATTGCAATTGTATTTATTTATTTAATTTATTTATTTAATCAAACTTTTATACCGCCCTTCTCCCAAGGGACTCAGGGCGGTGTACAGCCAATAATAAAACCAACATAGACACAAAAATTAAAACAATTTAAAACAGATTCAATAGTTTGGCCGAACTATTAAAACCCCAAAACTAAAATACCCATTAAAATTCCTCATTCTGTTAGACCAGCTTGCTGGAATAATAGGGTTTTAAGGGCACGGCGAAAGGCACGGAGGTCGGGGATCCTACGTATTTCCGGGGGCAGTTCATTCCATAGTAGTAACAACGCCTTCCAGATTAGTAGAAGGAAGGAGGAAGAGAAGAAAAGAAAGAAACAAAAAGGGAAGAAGAAAGAAAGGAAGAAAGAAAGAGGAAAAAAGGGAGGAAGAAAAAAGAGAGGAAGAAAGGAAGAAAAAAGGAAGGAACAAGGGAGAAAGGATAGGGAGGAAGGAGGGAAGAAAGAAAGGAAGGAAGAAGAAAAAGGGAGAGAGGGAGGAGAGAAAAAGGGAGGAAAGGAAAAAAGAAAGAAAAGAAAGAGAAAGAAAAAGAAAAAGAAAGAGAAAATACACGATTGGGGATTTGTTGATAAGAAATCAGTGTAAATAATCAGTGTGTGATGTGGGTTCCTTCCTGCCTTTGCTCAGTCACAATGGAAAGCCACGCTGTTTGTGTGTCCCAACTGAGAGCCATTAATTTTGGAAGGAGCGCATTAGACGGGAGGAATTGCCATTAGCACATTGTTTTGAGAACATTTGATTTTAATACCTGTTTTCAAGTTCAGGGAGAGGCAGCATTTTTGGGGGCTGTTGGGATTTTCAGAGACCGTTGTGGGTGTTGTCATTTGGGTGATGACGAGAATCCGCGCGCTCATTTACAAGAACAGTCATTGCCGAGATCTTGGTTTTTATTTTTAATGATTTTTTTTTTTTTGGTAACTGGTATGTACAAATGCTGCTCCAGCTGAAAATGGTTCCGAATGACTTACCCTCCAGTATATCGTAACGGGATTAAAACATCGTCCTCGGAATAATTTTTTATTTATTTATTTATTATTTCAATTTATATACCGCCCTTCTCCCCGGGAGGGGGACTCAGGGCGGTGAACAACCAGATTTAAAACACATATAATACAAACATTAAAAGAATAATAAAATTAAATTAAATTCATTGGCGTTCCAAATAATATTCTAACCCCATTAAAATACCCAATTTAAAACCCCAGGAATCAATAAGAAAAATTTTGTTAAAACCCCATTAAAACAATCAAGCGAGGCCGGCTTGTTGAAATAAATAGGTCTTAAGGGCCTTTCGGAAAGTGCGGAGGTCCGGGATCAAACGAACTTCTGGAGGCAGCTCGTTCCATAGGGTGGGTGCCCCCACAGAGAAGGCTCTCCCCCTGGGGGCCACCAGCCGACATTGCTTGGCTGATGGCACCCTGAGAAGGCCCTCTCTGTGTGAGCGTACTGGCCGGTGGGAGGTTATCGGTAGCAGCAGGCGGTCCCGCAGGTACCCCGGTCCCATGCCATGGAGCGCTTTAAAGGTCAAAACTAACACCTTGAAGCGCACCCGGAAGACCACCGGAAGCCAGTGCAGCTCGCGCAGGAGAGGTGTCACATGGGAGCGCCCTGTCGCTCCCATAATCACCCGCGCGGCCGCATTCTGGACCAGTTGGAGCCTCCGGGTGCACCCCAAGGGGAGCCCCATGTAGAGAGCATTACAGTAGTCCAGGCGAGACGTGACGAGTGCATGAGTGACCGTGCACATGGAGTCCCGATCCAGAAAGGGGCGCAACTGGCGCACCAGGCGAACCTGATAAAAGGCCCCCCTGGCCACGGCCGCCACATGCCCTTCCAAGGACAGCCGTGAATCCAGGAGGACACCCAAGTTGCGCGCCCCCTCTGTGGGGGCCAATGACTCACCCCCAATAGCCAGCGATGGTACTAGCTGGCTATATCGGGACGCCGGCATCCACAGCCACTCGGTCTTGGAAGGGTTGAGACGAAGCCTGTTCCTCCCCATCCAGACCCGCACGGCCTCAAGGCACTGGGACATCACTTCGAGGGCATCATTGGGGTGGTCAGGGGTGGAGACGTACAGCTGAGTGTCATCAGCGTACAGTTGGCAACTCACCCCAAAACCACGGATGATCTCACCCAGCGGCTTCACATAAATGTTGAACAGGAGCGGCGAGAGGACCGACCCTTGTGGCACCCCGCAAACGAGGCGCCTCGAGGTCGACCTCTGCCCCCCTGCCAACACAGACTGCGATCGGTTGGAGAGATAGGAGGAGAACCACCGTAACACGGTGCCTCCCACCCCCAGACCCCCCAACCGACGCAGCATGATACCATGGTCGATGGTATCAAAAGCCGCTGAGAGATCTAATAGGACCAGGACAGAGGAGCATCCCCTGTCCCGAGCCCTCCAGAGATCATCCACCAACGCGACCAATGCCGTCTCCGTGCTGTACCCAGGTCTGAAACCGGACTGGCACGGATCTAGATAGACAGTTTCCTCCAGGTACTGTGGGAGCTGGCGCGCAACCACACTCTCAACAACCTTCGCAACAAAGCGAAGGTTGGAGACAGGACGAAAATTTGCCAAAACAGCCGGGTCCAGAGAAGGCTTCTTGAGGAGGGGCCTCACCACCGCCTCTTTCAAGGCGGCAGGCAAGAAACCCTCACTCAAAGAAGCATTTATAATCCCCTGGAGCCAGCCTCGTGTAACTTCCCGAGTGGCCAGTACCAGCCAGGAAGGACACGGGTCCAATAAACATGTGGTTGCGTTTAGACTCCTCAAAGTCCTGTCCACGTCCTCGGGAGTTACAGGATCGAACTCATCCCAGGTAACGTTCTCAAGACCAGCCTCAGTCACCTCGCTGGAATCTACCCAGTCAGAGTCCAAGCCTTCCCGAATCTGAGCGATTTTATCGTGCAGATACTGTGCAAAATCCTCAGCCCGCCCTTGCAAGAGGTCCTCCCGCGCTCCCTGATGTAGGAGGGAGCGGGTCACTCTAAACAAGGCGGCTGGGCGGTTATCTGCCGATGCAATAAGAGCGGAAAAGTAATTACGCTTTGCCGCTTTTATCGCCACCAAATAGGTCCTAAGATGGGACCTAGCTAGTGTTCGGTCGGATTCAGATCGACTCAGCCTCCAACCACTCTCTAGGCGTCTTTTCCGGCGCTTCATCTCCCTCAACTCCTCAGAGAACCAAGGAGCCGGGCAGATTCGGCGCCGGGTCAGAGGCCGCAAAGGCACGACTCGGTCCAGGGCACTGGCGGCCGCCCTATCCCAGGCGGCCACCAGGTCCTCGACCGAGTCATGAGCCAGAGTTTCGGGCATTGGCCCAAGCTCCCTCTGAAACCCATCAGGGTCCATCAGGCGCCTGGGGCGGAACCACCTAATCGGTTCCGCCTCCCTGCGGTGGGGTTCGGCGGTCAGAAAGTCTAGCCTCAGGAGAGAATGGTCCGACCATGACAGGGGTTCAATAACTATATCCCCTACATCTAGGCCATTCAACCACTGACCAGAGACAAAAACCAAGTCCAGAGTGTGTCCTCCTGTGTGAGTGGGGCCAAGAATTAATTGTGTCAGGTCCATGGCTGTCATGGAAGCCATAAACTCCCGAGCCAACCCAGACGCCTCACCGACAGACGGCAGGTTGAAATCCCCCATGACCAGAAGCCTGGGGGTATCAACCGCCACCTCGGCAATAACGTTGAGAAGCTCGGGCAGGGCCGCTGTCACGTGGCAGGGAGCCAGGTACGCGATCAGCAAGCCCACCCGCACACCATGGCCCCACTTCACCAGGAGCGACTCACATCCGGCTATCTGAGGTACAGTGGTCTCCCTTGGATCCAGACTTTCCCTTATAATGACCGCCACCCCCCCACCCCTGCCCTGGGCCCTTGGTCGATGAAATGCTCGGAAACCTGGCGGGCACAGCTCTACGAGGGGGACCCCCCCCTCTTGGCCCAACCAGGTCTCCGTAATACCTGCCAGGTCCGCACCCCCCTCCTGAATAAGATCACAGATGAGGGGGGCCTTATTAACCACGGACCTGGCATTACACAGCATCAACCTCAGGCCCGGACGCCGTAACTCTGAACAACTCGGGGAGCGAGAAGAGTCTTGAGGGCCGAGGCACGCCACCGCTTGGAGACAGCGGCTACGTGCCCCCAATACATGATACGGCCCCCTGCTCCCGCCATATCTGCCCCTCCCAACCATGGCTCCGATGGAGTTACACTCTTTACCTTCTACAGCGAGCTCCTCCTCACCCCGTTCCCCGCCTCCCGTTTCAGGCCCCTGTGACAAGCCCGGCCTATAGCCCTCCCTCCCCTCCCCCCTCCCCCCTCCCCCTAAAAAATTAGACAAAGACAGTTTTAAAAAACCCCGCAACCCCCTCTTTGCGGCATGCCACCTCTCGGGGCTCCAAAACCCGTCATCGAGGTAGGCCCTCGATAGAGTGGAGGGCCAAGCCTGCGAGAGGGGGGAATCTCGCAGACCAAGAAGCTCCGCTGCTGAGTACATCTTGATTTCAGCGGGTTAACACGACCATAGTCTGAGGGTCCATAAAGGTCCAAGGGAGAGAAGAAATAAGAAGACATGGTGGGGTCCCAAAGACCTGTTCACGGGGCCAAGTCCACTGTCCTCTCACCACAGGGGACAAAGTCCAAATTCCAAGACGACCACAATCCGGGGGAGCAAGAAAAATAAAATCCAACTACCCTCTCACGGTAGTTGGTTAGCTGATCAACCCCTTCTTGGGGTGAATGGCAGCAATGAACCGGTGCCAACCATAGCGTCCAGGGGTCAAGGTCCAAAAAGCCGCCCTCTCACAGCGGCTGGTCCACGCCCTTCCGTTGACAAGGTACAACATGAAGTCATCTCGGTTCGGCCTCCAGGGACCTCGACACCAGGCCACCCTCTCACGGTGATTAACTGATGTCCAGCCCCCTCGGCCGATGGGATGAAGCCATATCCCGGCCTCCAGTTTTCAGATGGAAATAGTTCTCTCCACAGTCAGGGGAATGCAGATGACAAATACATGGCGATACGTGAGTCTCACAGGCTAATTTCTGGTCAGGTGGGCATAGGTCTCAAAAAAAAGGGAAGCGCTGGGGAGGAGGGGAGCGGAAAGGGGCAGTTATCTCCAGCACCCTCAGACCCCATAGGGCTCAGATTAAAAACCCCCCAAGGCCCAGGCCAAGATATCATACCAGGGGCCAGCCAAGTTCCAGCGACAGTTTGTATTCTATTTGCCCCCCCCCCAACTTCCACTCAAAAAGCGGAGGGGGGGGGGTCGCCAGCGTCTTCCAGCTGCCTAGCAGCTGCCATCCAATTACCCCCCAATTCCAACCCCCCGAAGGGGGAGGAATATTGCCGGGGGGGGGGGATGGGGGTGCCCCCAGGGTCCTCAGGGGGGGGTGCCCAACACCTTCTGCAACCCTTTGGGCACCCCCTGGGTTTCAATCTTCACCCACCATGGGCTGTCCTCCGGCGCAGCGCTGCCTCGCTGCTCCGCTGTCCTGGGAGTCTCCGTCATGAGGAAAAAGCCGCTACCACCCGCCGCCACCGCCGCTGCCGCCGAAGGCCCCACCGCCGACCAGCTGAGCAGCCCGACTGCTCTCAGCGCCGCCGTTTCGCCCCCTGCTCAGTCAAGGAGGGGAGAAAACCCTCTCCTTGCTGGCAGGGTGTTCCCCCAACTGGTCCTGGGGTCATAGCATTAAAAAACTGACCCCCCAAGGACCCAAAAGATAGGTCGGCGCCCCCGCCTAGATCGTCGTCTCAGCGGGCGCCGCCATCTTGGACATGCGCATAACCAAGACAGGTGTGCCGCAAATACAGGTGGTCCTTGACTTACAACCACAACTGGGAGCAGGCGTTCTGTTGCTGAGCAAAGCAGCTGTTAAATGAAACATGCCTGATGGTTTGGCCTTTTGGCGTTATATGAACCAGGTAACGTTGTTATCGGAAAGAATGACAAATTGTAACAGAAGACTTGTAGCTTGCACTGATGAGGTTACCTAGTTGGGTGATGGAACGTCTGCAGAAAAACTACAGTTTACAACAGAGAGCACCAAGGACCCCACATTATTCCTCCTCCTCCTCCCACAATCCCCACTCCCTCCTAGCACTGATCATGTTACCTAGCTGGGTCATGAAACATCTGTAAGGAAACCACCAAGCTCAGCACCAAGGACCCCCTGATGAGTAAATTTATCCAAGAGAAGACCGCTGGCCCCTTCCTCCTGGCTGAGAAGCAGCTCGGGATGTGAGCTCCATTCAAGGATTGATTCCCACCACCCATTTATTGAAAAAAAAAAAAACCAGAAATGCAATGCGCATCTCGCATTAGCCACTGAACACCACTCTCTCAGTGCCCCTGAGAGGAGATTCATCGCTGAAAAGATCCTGCCCCAACCCAGCTGCCGTATGTGTGTGTTTGTGTGTGTGTAAGAATCAAATTGAGGGCAGCCATTGTTAAAGCAACACAAAGGTGCGGAAATCTTGTGTACAGCCCGACGAGATTTATTCGCGCTGGATGGCTTACCGGAGTCTTATTTGTCCTTGATTGTCTGAACGGGTGAAATATGCTCAGGAGCTGAATGTGTCTCTGCACCAGCCAGTTGTCTCCTTCGGGGCCGAAGGTCTTCTGTTGTGTTATTTCTCTTGTGTGAACAACAGCAATCGCTCTGGCTGCAAAGCAGCTCTTAACGATTCCTGGGTAACGTGGCTCGAGAGCCAAGCCAGTATCTTTTCTTGTACAGACAAGGTTTGTTTGAGCTTTCAAAGTCTGTTTGTTTGCCGTCCATCACCAGCCGGGCACCGGCTGAATGGATGATCCTTGAGCGTCCTTATCTACATTTTAATTCGAAGAGGGGCACTGTCTCTCCAGAAAAAAGTCAGGCCTTCAGATGACGCGAGACGAAATGACGCCTCGGGATCTGTACTTTATTATTATTTATTCATTATTTATTTATTTTATTAATCATATTTCTATGCCGCCCACTCTCCGAGGACTCCGGGTGGCTTACAACAATCGACAGTATATTAAATAGCATATTGCCCCCAACAATCTGGGTCCTCCTTTTACCCTCATTTTATCAGAAGGATGGAAGGCTGAGTCAACCTTGAGCCGGTGAGATTTGATCCGCTGATCTGCTGAACTAGCAGTCAGCTGAAGTAGCTGCAGTACAGCACTCTAACCACTGCGCCACCTCGGCTTTAGGTGGTGTACAGGTGGTCTTTAACTTACGACCACAATGGAGCCCAACGTGTCTGTTGGTGAGACCTTTGTGACGTGAGTTTGGCCCCCATGTGACGGCCTTCCTTGCCTTGGTTGTTAAGTGAATCGATGCATTTGATAAGTTAGTCACCCGGTTGTTAAGTGAATCCGTTGGCTTTGCTTGCCAGAAGTTCGCAAAAAGGGATCAATGTGACTCTGCGACGGTCATAAATACGAGTCCGTTGCCGGGTCTCTGAATTTGGATCACGTGACCGCAGGGGATGCTGCGACGGTTGTAAGTGTGAAAAACGGTCCTAAGTCACTTTTTTCCAGTGCCGTAACTTTGAACGGTCACTAAATGAACGGTCATAAATCAAGGACTACCTGTATTTAGTCCTGTGCATTGTTTGCATGGCTGGTCCTCAACTTGCAGCCGTCGTTTCCCCTTGCAGCTGTCCCTGTCCCCCCCCAGGTCAAACACAACCCTAATGCGGCCCTCAACGAAATCGAGTTTGACACCCTTGGATTCGCTTAACAACTATGGCAAGGAAGTTCATAAAACGAGGCAAAACTCCCTGAACAGCTGTCTCACTGAGCCACAGAAATGTTGGCCTCAATTTTGGTCGTACGTCCCTTAAGGATCGCCCATCATTTTCTCCCCTCTCCACATTATCCAGGTGTAAACTTTCCTTACCAACTACTACTAGACTCCGTCCGTGGCTATTTAGTTTTTCTCGTCTTCAGCTTTTCTTTTCTTTTTTTCTTAACTCTTCAGATGTTTTCAGTGCCATAAAGTGCTCAATGACGCTTAAGTTTAATGACGTTTCAGTGCTGTTTATCAAGTGCACATTGCACTGCTGACTCGCCTCTCTTCCTTTTCCCCGATTTGGGGACGGCACAAGGCTGTGAAATCTAATGACATCATATCAAGACCTCGCGAGCCTTCCCAGGGCCAGAACCAAAGTGTTACCTGGTCTGTGATCTCCTCGAGGTGTGAAGTCTACACATCCTAAAGTTGCTAAGGTTGAGAAATATTGCTCGTATGATAAAACCTGTTTCAGGCTGAAAATATCCGTATTTTCAAACGCAAAAATGGGATGTGCAGAAGGTTTGGGAGGCCTGCAGAATGCTCCTGGGGGCTGGGGAGGGCAAAAGCGGGATGCTTGGGGGCTTTCGGAGGCCAAAAACAGGTCCATTTTTCGCAAAAGCGGGATTCATGGGGCGGCATTTTGCGAGGCCAGAAATGGCTGTATTCGGTGTATAAGATGCACCGCCATTTCCACCCTCTTTTAGGCAGGGAAAAAGTGTGTCTTATACTCCGAAAAGTACTGTGTGTGTTTGTGTGTGTGTGTTTGTGTGTATGTATGTGTGTGTATATATAAAAGTCTTGGCGTATTTGGGTCTTTTCCAGTGTAAGGCTGACATCGTCACAGTAAAATTTTAAAAGAACTTAGCTATTAAGTTTCGGAGTTTGCAGTATGTCTGCCTCTTTTTTTACTAATATACCTGGAACTCGTATTTTTAGAATAATTTGTAATTATATGTATGTATGTATGTATGTATGTATGTATGTATGTATGTAAAAAATTAAAATCTCGGGTGTTTCCCCACATCATTAAAAGTCTGTTAGTTAAAATGCTTAAAATCCTGGCTAAAATCTCAACTCAAAATCCTTCAAAATCCCAACGAAACACTTTGTAAGGTCTTCTAAAACTCTGGCTAAAATCCTAACCAACACTTTAAAGGTTTGGCAACATTTCGACAAGCTCTCTACCTTGTCATCTTCCAGCTTTTACTATCAGTTCAGAAGCTGTGGGTCCTGCTTCATTATCCTAGCTGCAGCCTGACTAAAGATGACAAGGTAGAGAGCTTGTTGAAACATTGCCAAACCTTTAAAGTGTTGGTTAGGATTTTAGCCAGAGTTTTAAAAAGACCTTACAAAGTGTTTTGTTGGGATTTTGGAGGATTTTGAGCTGAGACCTTAGCCAGGATTTTAAGCATTTTAACTAATAGACTTTTAATGACGCAAGAAAACACCTGAGATTTTAACTTTTTACATACACACACCCGTGAAAACTGGAGAGGAGAGGAGAGGAGAGGAGAGGAGAGGAGAGGAGAGAGAGAGAGAGAGAGAGAGAGAGAGAGAGAGAGAGAGAGAGAGAGAGAGAGAGAGAGAGATTGTAAGTGACATATTTAAGGCATTTCCTTGGCAGCAGCAATTTTACTGCTACAATAATTGCTGTGATAATTGATTATTGCTATTATATGCAATTACAATATAATAGTACAAAACCATACAATACTGCATCCAAGCCTAGTCATAGCAATAGAATAAAAAGATGTTGAGAGTTTGGAAAGAGTGCAGAGAAGAGCCACAAGGATGATTAGGGAAGTGGAGGTGAAAACATATAAAGAACGGTTGCAGGAACTGGGTATGTCTAGTCTGATGAAAAGATGGCGGGTGTGTGTGTGTCAATTTATTTTCCAAAGCACCTGAGAGCAGGACAAGAAACAATGGTTGGAAAGTAAGCAAGGAGAGAAGCAACCTGGAACTAAGGAGAAATTTCCTAAGAGTGAGAACAATTAACCAGCGGAACAACTTGCCTCTAGAAGTTGTGGGTGCTCCATCACTGGAAGTTTTCAAGAAGACACTTTTTTTTAAAAAAAATTGATTTATATGCCGCCCTTCTCCAGAGACTCAGGGCGGCTTAACAAAGCCTTCATACTTTTGTATATTTTATACAAAGTCAGCTTATTGCCCCCACAAACTGGGTCCTCAATTTACCCACCTTAGAAAGGATGGAAGGCTGAGTCGACCTTGAGCCTGGGGAGATTCAAACTTGCAATAATTGCAGACAGCTGGTGTTAATCACAATGGTTTTAGTCTGCTACATTGTTGGCTGAATAATAATAATAATAATAATAATAATAATAATAATAATAATAATAATCCATTAGCACTACAATCTAATGCCATGGAAGCAAAGATCCATCCTGTTACCTTGCATTTTAGGAGGTGTCCTGTGGATAGGAAACAATGCACATTTTTTCCTAAGTGTAGATGAAGCTATCAAGTGGATTAAATAACCCTCCGTGACAGCCCTTCAAATATTGGAAGACTGCTATCGTATCCTTCTTTTCATGAAACTAGACCTGCAACCGTTCATCGTATGTTTTATCCTCCAGCTCCCTATTCAGTGGTGAAAAATCCAATTTTTTTTTACTACCGATTCTGTGGGCGTGGCTTTTTTTTAAAAAATTTGATTTATATGCTGCCCTTCTCCGGAGACTCAGGGCAGTTTACAATGCGTGAAGCAATAGCCTTCATACTTTTGTATATTTATACAAAGTCAGCTTATTGCCCTCACAAACTGGGTCCTCAATTGACCTACCTTAGAAAGGATGGAAGGCTGAGTCAATCTTGAGCCTGGTGAGATTCGAACTTGCAATAATTGCAAACAGCTGGTATTTAATTACAATGCTTTAGTCTGCTGAGCTATCCAGGCTCCTTCATTTAACAACCTGAGCGATTCAATCAACAAACATGGCAAGGAAGGTTGTGAATTGGGGCAAAACTCAACACATTCCTCGCTTAGCAATAGAAATGTTGTGTTGTGGTCATAAGTCAAGGACTACCTCTTATTTCAGGGTGAAATGAAGTCAAAACAGCTCATTCTGCTTTTAAAGCCTTCACTGTGTCTTCCGACAGTAGCAAATTCCACAATTGAGATAAGCATGAGAGTTTTTATCTTCAGTCTTCTTTCTGAATCGCACTGGCCAGGCCTCTATTCCAAGCATAATTGTTCCATTCGTTTGTAAGATGGGGTTTAATAATCCTGAACTTTTATTTTAGAGCATTTTGGGTGGAATAAATTATAAGTCATTAATGGAGTGTTACATATTTAGCTTTCTTTTCGCAGGCTTACTGGACCTTCAGGATATGTAACGGACGGGCCGGGAAATTATAAATACAAAACAAAATGCACATGGCTCATAGAAGGAAAGTGAGTACCACATATCGTTATCTTTATGGAATTGAATTGTCCAGAATTTTACTGTGCGTATAATGACATTCCTGTTCAATTAATTTACATTTTTTCCTTCCTCTTTATACAGTGTTTCTCAAGCTTGGCCACTTTAAGACGAGTGGACTTCAAGTCCCAGAATTCCCAAGCCACTTTGTGGACTTCAGCTCCCAGAATTCCTTAGTCAGAATGGCTGGCTGGCTCTGGAATTCTGGGAGTTGAAGTCCACAAGTCTTTAAAGTTCCCAAGTTTGGAGACCCCTGCCTTAAAAGAACATTTCTACCTACAAGTAGAAAATATTGTCAAGAAGGAAGATCTGGTTACCAGGTTGAAAAACTAACCCTTTTATGTTTAAAGGATTTGAAAGAGTATAATTATTTTGATTAAAATAGATGATGATGTCTAGAAAAATTAACAAGTATAAGTGGAAATACATACAGGAAGTCCTTAATTTAGAATTGAATAGAATGACATAGTTGGAAGGGACCTTGGAGGTCTTCTAGTCTAGCTCCCTCCTCGGGCAGGAAACTCTCTACCCTTTCAGACAAGTGATCGTCCAGTCTCTTCTTAAAACCCCCCAGGGATGAAGCACCCACAGCTTCTGGTGGCAAGCTGTTCCACTGGTTAATTGTCCTCTAGGTCAAGAAATTTCTTCTGAGTTCTAAGTTGCTTCACTTTTTTTTCAATCCCGTTGTAACTTCGAACAGACACTAAATGAACTGTTGTAAGTAGAGGACCTCCCGAAGTCAGGGAGTAGCCGGAGATACACTTCAAATAGCCTTGAAGAAATCTCCTTCAGTCAACTCCAATCCGCTGGTGAATTTGGCCTGACCACTTTAACCCTAACTCTGGATTATGGATCACACACCAGAACAATTGGAGAGAAGGACTCCATTTGCCACCGTAAATAAAAATTGCAAACATTTTAATCTCTTTGCAAGTCCTTACATGCGACGTGCTGTGCAAATTGAAAAGTGTGCGGGTGCTTTTCCTTTTGTTTGTTTATTTTGGAAAGGCTGTTTAACCCATTTCTTTCTTTTTAGGCCCAACACGGTCTTGAGGCTTCGCTTTAATCACTTTGCAACTGAATGCAGTTGGGATCACCTCTACGTCTATGATGGAGACTCCATCTATGCTCCGTTACTGGCCGCTTTTAGGTAAGAACCGGTAGAAAAACGGGAATTTGTCTCGTGCACTTGAAAGGTCAACGTTGTTGTGACCGAGGCCCGAGTAGTTATTACCAGACTCAATCAGTCCTGAACAAACATATTTTATTAGAACAGCTGAGAATTACGTCCATTCCCAGCTGAGTCCCAATTAGTTGCAAAACAAGTCTTTCGGAAGAAATCCTTCGGGATAATCACCAACTGTTATCTTCTTCAACACCCTTGGCAAAGCCCCACAAAGTTCAGAAACAAATGAGAGATGCCGACTGGAAACAGAGTTAGCAACGTTGCTTTCCTGCAAAAGGCCCCAGGTGCCTGTTTCTCTTTTAAGCCTTCTGGGAGGGGCCAATCATCTCCTAGCCTTACTCCCGAGTTGCCCCTTTTGCTTTAGCTGCTCTTGCCTTCTGGCAGCTCTGCACATGCGTGCACTAGGAACAGGCTCCTCCTGTTCCTCTGCCTCTCGGCTGTCCGACTCTAGAGGCTCCGGAGTCTGCGCCTCACTCCCAGATAGCCCTGGCCCCATCTCTGCCTCCGACGCAGAGTCCTCATCTGGGCCTTCCTCAGACTCCAGGACTGGCCCATGTTCCCCCCCAGCCTCCTCACTGTCCGACTCCACTGCCAGCTCCGGAGGCTGCTGGCGGACTACAAGAAGCGTTTCCTTTATGGTATGTAAGGAAGCGGATGTTTACTGATTCATTGTTAAGACGCTGTCCGCTTTGTGTCCACTGGAGTGAGCTGTCGGAGGGGCCTTTTCATCTTCGAAGGCTCTGAGGGGTTTATCCTAGTTGGAGACCAGGCATTGCCATGGGAACCACGAGAAAGAATTGAGAGAGCGGGCTGGGGTTATTTTATTGTTATCCGTTGTTGTGGTTTTTTTAATTTGGTTTGTATTTCTGTACTTTTCATCCTCTCCGAGGAACCCCGAGTGATTTGCGGGAAAATCAACACAGAGAGAAAAAGGGGCTTAAAATGAAAGCATCACAATAACAGCCACGGTGGGGCCCAAGAGGAAAACCAAACCAAAAAATAAAACTGAGATGCAAAAGGCAGCATAAAGAAAAAAAAAAGGATCTGATTCTGGAATTTTTATTGTCCTACCCATGTACAATAAACGGAATTTGCCCTTAGTTAGAATAGCTCTAATAAACCACCAGTAGGTTCGTGAGGTGTGTTTAATCTTAACTTGGCATGAAGAAAGGACAACTGAAAGAAATGAGCAAAGCAAAGCAAAGGATTTGATTTGATTTGATTACATTTTTATACCGCCCTTCTCTCGAAGGACTCAGGGCGGTGTACAGCCATAATAAAACAGCAACAACACAAAAATTAAAAACCAATTAAGATAATTCAATCATTTGGCTGTATTTTAAAAAACCCCAAAACTAAAATCCATTCTAAAAACCATTAAAAAACCCATTAAAATCATTGTTCCATCAGACCGGCTTGATGAAATACTAGGGTCTTCAGAGCACGATGGAAGGCGTGGAAAAAGGAAAAGAAAAGGAAAAAGGAAAGGAAAAAGAAACGAGGGAGGGAGGAAGAGAGAGAGGAAGGGAGGAAAGAAGGAAGAAAAGGAAGGGAGGAAGGGAGGAAGGAAAAAGGGAAGGGAGGAAGAAAGGAAGAAAGAGGAAGGGAGAGAGGGAGGAAGGAAGGAAAGAAAAGTGGGAGGGAGGGAGGAAGAAAGGAACCGTCTATCTGAAATGGTTTAGAGTCTCCTGCCCAAGCGGGGTTGGACTAGATGACCCCCAAGGTCCTTTCCAACTCTAATAATTCTATGTTATTTTTGTGTTTTAAGGGGTACATTAAGTGCCTGGATGTGGTTTATTGGTTCAGTAATATAGATAGTCCTCAAGTTATGAACATAGTGGAACCCAACATTGCTGTTGTTAAGCGAGACAGTTGTTAAGGGAGTTTTGCCCCACTTTACGACCTTTCTTGCCACACTTGTTAAACGAATCACTGCGGTTGTTAAACTAGTAACACCGTTCTTAAGTGAATCTTGGCCTGTCGCAAAGAAGGTCGCAAAAGGAGATCACGTGACCCCGGGACACAGCAACCGTCATAAATGTGAGTCAGTTGCCAAGGATGTCAGAATTTTGATCACATAATCCATGAGGATGCTGCAGAGGTCCTAAAGTGTGAACATCGGTCATAATAAGCCGTTTTCAGTGCTGTTGCAACTTCGAACAGCCCCTAAATGAATGCTTGTAAGCCAAGGACAGCATGTCTGCCTGCTAAGGGTAAAACAGACATTCCTTTTCCGATGCCAGCCAAAGTTTTAAAACTTCCAACACTGGAAGTTTTTAAGAAGAGGTTGGATACTCATTTGTCTGAAGTGGTGGGGGGTTTCCTGCCTGGGCAGGGGGTTGGACTAGAAGACCTCCGAGGTCCCTTCCAACTCTTGCTCTTCTCTTCTCTTCTCTTCTCTTCTCTTCTCTTCTCTTCTCTTCTCTTCTCTTCCTATTCCTATTCCTATTCCTATTCCTATTCCTATTCCTATTCCTATTCCCTACTCCCTATTCCCTATTCCCTATTCCCTATTCCCTATTCCCATTCCTTTCTCTTCTCTTCTCTTCTCTTCTCTTCTCTTCTCTTCTCTTCTCTTCTCTTCTCTTCTCTTCTCTTCTCTTCTCTTCTATTCCCTATTCCCTATTCCCTATTCCCTATTCCCTATTCCCTATTCCCTATTCCCTATTCCCTATTCCTCTTCTCTCCTCTTCCCTTCCCTTCCTTTCCCTTCCCTTCCCTTCCCTTCCCATTCCCATTCCCATTCCCATTCCCATTCCCTATTCCCTATTCCCTATTCCCATTCCTTTCTCTTCTCTTCCTCTTCCTCTTCCTCTTCCTTCTATTCTCTTATTTAAAGTGGCCTTTTCACCAGTAGAGGTGTAAGGAAGCTGCTGCAGCTTGGCTGTTTTTATTTACTTCACTGATTAATGAGGATTTAATTGCCCCCCCCCCCCGAGTTATTCAAGGACCTACGAAACAGGCTTCGTAACCTTTGCACAAAGACGGAAGGCAGCTGTAGCCTCAGGATAATCACATGTTGCTTTCTTCCTTGCTGCTTGAGAGCTTGGCCGCCTGAGCTCATTCGCCGTGACATCCCCCCAAATTGAAATAAAGACACCTAAATGATCACCTTAGGTGTGAAAGCAGGCTGGGTGACTTTGGGCCAATCACCAGGAGACAGTGAGTTCTAGTATCACCTTAGGCGTGAAAGCCGGCTGGGTGACTTTGGGCCAATCACTAGGCGACTGAGTTCTAGTCCTATCTGTAAGCCAGTTGGGTGACTCTGGGCCAGTCACACTCTCTCAGCTCAACCTACCTCACAGGGTCGTTGTGTGGAAAATAGGAGGAGGAAGGTGTATTATATATGTTTGCTGCCTCGAATTATTATTCGCAAAAATAATAAAGATGGGATACAAAATTAAACTAAAATTAAAATAAAAACAAAATAAAATATAAAGAGAGAGAGGGAGGGGGAGGGAGGGAGGGAGGAAAAGGGAGGGAGACAGAAACTTTCTAGAAATTATTAATGTGAGACGTTTGTAAAGCGAGTTTTGCTCCATTTTACGACCTTTGTCGCTGCAGTCGTTAAGTGAACCACAGCAATTGATCAGTTAGTCCCCCGGTTGTTAAGGGAATTGGGCTTACCGAGCCACTTTTTTTCCAGCGCCATCGTGACGTTAAATGGTCACTGAATGAACTGTTGTGAATCACAGAACTCCCTGTATTGGGAAATCCCACGACATTTGTACACCTGCTCTGTGTTTTCAACCCCGCGTTCGGTTATCTAATCCTCGCCTTGTTCCTTTTAGCGGCCTGATCGTTCCCGAACGGGAGAGTAACGAGACGGTCCCTGAAGTTACGGCCACCTCCGGCTACGCTCTTCTGCACTTCTTCAGTGACGCCGCTTACAACCTGACAGGCTTCAACATCACCTATCAGTAAGCTACCCCTCCTTTCCTCCTCCCCCCGGACTTTGTACAGGTAGTCCTCGACCTCCGTCCCTCAGTGGATCCCGAAATTTCAAAATTTGCTAAACCAGACGCTCATTTTGTTCCATGTTGCTAATCGCTGCCTTTTTAACTTAACACGGTTGTTAAGTGAATCCGACTTCCCCATTGACTGTCGGAAGGTTGTAAAAGAGGATCCCGTGATCCCCGGGACCATCGTAAATATGAGTCAGTTGCCAAGGGGATGAATTTTGATCACGTGATGGGGGGGGAGGGATGCTGCAAAGGCCATAAGTGTGAAAAACAGTCGTTGATCCCTTTTTCCGGTGCCGTTGCAAGTTCGAACGGTCACTAAACGAAATTGATAAGTCAAGGACTACCTGTATAAAAAATGTTATTTGGGCTAAAATGAACGTTCTCTTCGAACGGCATCAGGGATGTTCTTCAAAGCGACGCTCTTGTAAGACTTATGGAAAAATGCTCACCTGAATCAGAAGAGCTGACGTCTAAATATTGTGGCCAGACAGGTAGAAAGCAGAGAGTCCTAAACGAGTCGTACATCCGCCTCCTTCATTTGTTAGTGGCAACCTCTTAGATCGTTTAACGTTTGCGTTGATCACTTCGGAAGGGGCTTCCTTTGGATTTGAGGGCGGGCATTTGATTATCCGGTGGTACCAAAATAACGACCACGCCGCAGGTATTTTGATATTTGGCCGCAAGATCTTGTCGCTGTGTATATCGTGGGAGTCTGCTAAATGCAGCATGTGCATCTCCCAAACACGTGAAGGCTTTCCCTAGAGCAGTGATGGCTAACCTTTTTGCCATCGCGTGCCAAAAGCGGGGGGAGCACGGGGGAGTCGCACGCATGCGTGCCCACACCCATAATTCAGTGAGCCCCGACCCCTCAGGCTCCTCCCGCTTTTGGCACGTGATGGCACGATGGTGGGCCCGGTACGCCTGTTTTTTTGCCCTCCCTAGGCTCCAGAGGCTTTCTTGGAGCCTGGGGAGGGTGAAAATGGACTCCTTCCCCCCCCCCCCCCGAGGCCTTCCGGCTGGAAATGGCCTATTTGCTGACTTCCAGTGGGAACAGATGACCCGTTTTTTGCTCTTCCCAGGCTCCAGAGCCTTTCTAGGAGCCTGGGGAGGGCGAAAATGGACTCCCCCCCCCCAGAGGCTTTCTGGCTGGAAATGGCCCATTTGCTGACTTCCAGTGGGAACAGAATACCTGTTTTTCGCTCTTCCCAGGCTCCAGAGCCTTTCTAGGAGCCTGGGGAGGGCAAAAACGGCCCTCCCGGAGGCTGGAAAAGCCCAAAAAGCCCAGAAAAGCTCAAAAATCAGCTGGCGGAACTGAGCTCGCGTGCCCACTGATACGGCTCCGCGTGCCACCTGTGGCACGCGTGCCATAGGTTTGCCATCACCGCCCTAGAGAATGACCTATGGACGCTGCTTAGAAGCGGTTGATAAATTTTTTAATCCTGATTTATACGATCCGAAGAGAGAGGAGGATGTAGTATCAACTTAGCAACTTTACAATGAGTGGACGTCAGCTCCCAGAATTCCCCAGCCAGCATGCGACTTGCATTTTAGAAAAGAATATTTGTAGCTCAGGGTTGAACTGGGGGAGGAGGAGGGGGAGAGGGAAGGGAGGAGGAGGAGGAGGGTGCTGGGGTCCTTAGTGGTCTCTGAGCTTGGTTGTTTTCTTGAAGACATTCTATTACCCAACTAGGAAATATCATCAGTGCTGGAAGGGAATGGGGTATGCAGAGAAGAAGAGTGTCAGGTTTCGAAGTCGTCTCAAATAAATTGCATTTCAAACAAAGTCTTTGATGAAGAAACTCTTATTTATTAAGCACGAACATTCTAACTCTGACTCATCGCAGCCAACTCTGGCTTCCTCAGCCAAAACCCTCCTTTTCCTCTCCCCACTCCTCTGCACTCATTGGCCATCTTCCCAGTCACTCTGCCCCTAATCTACTGCTCCCACTCAAAGGAATTTCCCCCCTCCCATCCCATCTCCTAGGTGATATTCTCTCCAGGGAAAATAAGTAGGTGAAGAGTCAACCGTCCCTTTCCAGATGCCTCCGCTTCTCCTCCTTATGTCAGCCTTAGAGTAAGTGCAGCGTGAAATGCTGACAAAGAGGAGGAGGAGGAGAACTGTGGCATCCTTGGTGCTCTCTGATGTTGGTGGTTTTATTGCAGGCTGATGAGGCGCGCACTGATGATGTTACCTAGTTTGGTAATGAAACATCTGGAAGAAAACGACCATGCTGGCTCTAAGCCAGCTGGGGAATTCTGGGATTTGAAGCCCACTCATCGTATAAAGTTGCTAAGGTTGAGAAACACGATTCTACATTCTCCTGTCTTTTTCCCCCTCTGGTGTCTTTTTTCCTATCGCTCTTTGATTCAAGCCTTTCAACAATTGTAAGCCACCTAGTTTTGCTGGGAACCAGGCAGCGTAGAAATGTAATCAATTATAACGATGGGTTGTGCTTCCAGCCTGACCGGCAGACTGGATTTGGCAGTTTTGACATGGGATAAGCAGACGTTGACGTTGGATAGAGTTAGAGGTAATCGCAGGATGTCAGCTGTCCCGAGGAAAGTTGCCTTTTGCAATTGACTGATGGGGATTTTGTTGTCAATGCCGATGGTGGTCAAGGGGTGCTCCAGATGTTTTGGGATTGCACCACCCAAGGCGCCTATCTATGACCATGGGGACTCCCTTTGCTTCCTTTCGTCACGCTCCTTCATTCGATTTCTGCCTGGACTGCCAAGTGCCCTCGCTTTTCTGGATGTGCAGCTGAGGACAAAAGAGACAGAATCTGGAATTGGAGGAACAGCAGCGCCACCTTGTGATGGCTCTCAGAATGTCACCGTAGAAGTCATTGAGAAGAGCCAAGAACGAAGGACATCCGTGGTAGAGCGCCTCCCTGTCCGGAGAGGATGGACAATTTCTCCATCCTTTAGCTGGCAGGATCTTGTTTTACGACTGTAGTGGTCTTAATTGAAATTGTTGGGAATTGCAGGCAAAGGTTTTTGCTGCAAGGCAAACGTTAGACTGCTTTGCTTTGGTTGAACTAAACCCACAAGTAGTTACTGCCTTAATCCTCCTGACTCAGGGCAAGCTGGGCCGGGTAGACCTTAGGAACAGTGTCCCTCAACTGTGACCGTTTTAAGAGGGTTGGAATTCCCAGAATTCCTCAACCAGCAGAATCAGAAATGGTTCCAGATATAGTAGGTGGTCTATCTTGTGGATCACCTCCTTCTTTGTGGCTTTGCACAGAGGGGTTTTTTTTTCCCTTTCTTTCTTTGTTTATTTCAGATCTTAGTGGTGTTCCTGCGAAATTGTGGGTGTGGGCTTTGGTCTGAAATATTTCAAGGGGTGGTTTCGTTGCCTTCTGAAGTAGGATAGGTAAATGCCTAGGAGTGAATTTATTCATGGTTTCTTCTGAAGTTTCTTTCATTACAGAAAAGAATATTTGTAGCTCAGAGTTTTTGAACTGTGGGGAGTTTGGTACTCTCTGAGTGAGCTTCCTTGCAGACGTCTCATGACCCAATTAGGTAACATCATCAGTGCTAGACTGCAAGAAAACCACCAACCTCAGTACCAAGGTTGCTACAGTCCTCCTCCTCCTCCTCCTCCTCCTCCTCCCTCCACAAAGCCCATTCCCAGTCCTTCTCCTCTTCCTCCTCCCTTCTTCCCTTCTTCCCCTCTCCCCCTCTTGCCCACTCCCTTCTAGCACTGATGATGTTACCTTGTTGGGTCATGAAACGAGTCTGCAAGAATGTCACTGCGTTTTTGTATTTACTAGCTGAGCTTTTATTTCTGGACTTTCAGGCTTACCGTAGCTTGCCAAATTCTTATCTCTAATCTACTGCGCATGTCTACATTCCTTTCTCCTTCTCTAAAACGTTTTTTTTGTTCTCCAGCCAAGAGAGGTCAGGCTGGGAACGATTCCAAGATGTAACCTAATTTAGATAGTGAGATGTTCTTATTTCTTTACAATAAATATGAGTTTAATTAGAAAATATATCTTCGGTTTATTTTTTTTTTCCGAAGTATACACAAGGAAAATGCCACGATCCAACTCTAATTGAGGGCAATTACCCCTGGATGGGACCGGGGCTGATTGCCGCTCTGACAAAGAAAACCACCAAGCTCAGAGAGCACCAAGTTCAACCCCCGAGCTACAAATATTCTCTTATAAAATCTCGGTAGCTGCAACTTAACATTTTTCTTTGCGTAGCATTGGGGAACCCAGCTGAAAAGTGGATTATTATGATTATTTTTTACCTTTAACCATCTGTGCACGACGGCATGATTCACTGGAGTTGAGGGACGACTCTTAAGCTCTGGGGTCCAGTTATCCTGCCAGAGGCTTGTAAAATAAAGCACTGATTTGAATCTTGGGATTCTATTTGCAGCTTTAACGTCTGCCCCCAGAACTGCTCTGGCCGAGGGGAATGTCGGCCTGGGAACGGCAGCCAAGCGGTGGAATGCGAGTGTTGGGAACATTGGAAAGGAGAGGCCTGTGATATTCCCAATTGCCCAGAAGACTGTGGCTTTCCGGAAAGGGGTCAGTGCAGCGTGAACGGAACTCAGGGCTGCGTCTGTTACCCTGGTTGGCAAGGTAGGTAAAAACTTTCCCACGGGGGTCAATTGCACAGATGGGCATTTATTTGATGCCGTGAGATGGCTTTTCACTTTCAGTTGCATCGCTTTTCTAACCAAGTATTTATACTTCAACACAGATGTCATAGGAGGAGATCTGTGTTAGTCTATGGTAAGGGTCTCCAACCCTCCAATCCGTGTCCCACTACTAGGCTGTGAGCCATCTGGAACCGGGCCACGGAAGCGGCAGGCAAGGGCGTGCCCGTTTGCGTACGCCCTCCATTCGCGTGACTATTCAGATTCAAATCCAAAGTTTCAGCTCCTTATAGGCAGTCCTCATTTAGCAACCACAGTTGGCACTGGCAACTCAGTCGTTAAGTGTAGCGGTCACTGAACGTGACCGCAACCATGCTTACGATTTTACTTCAGCTTCCCTCCTTCAAGGTTTGGAATATTCACCACTCTGCCGGGATAATTAGCAAGAAGGAAATGAATGCGTCTTTTTACATTCCTTGGAGAGGAAGGGATTACAAGAGAGTAAACAGGCACACTATAGGGCGCACACATTAAAAAGCATGTGCTGGTGTTAGACAGATAGCTGAAACAAAGTACCTCTTCAGGCAGTTTCTTTTGTACCTGAACCTTTTAGTTCTCCCTCTCCCCTTGCAGAGTGGAGAGTTTGGAGAGAAGGGGATTACAAGAAAGCAAGCAGGCACACAATGGGGAATACATTGGCTGTTTGCCAAGCATGTTTTCATTGGCCAGTGCTAGCATATTCCTTTCAGTGATTATTCCCCATTACCCTTTTACTCTGCTTACTCTTTTATATGTTGTGACCTAGGCTTCCTGAGTCATGAAAACATAGGAGTAGTCGCAAAAACCTCTTTTATTGCAACAGCTGTGAATTATGTTCATTCCCAGCTGAGTCCCAATTAGTTGCAAAAAGTCCTTCGGGATAATCACCCACCTTTATCTCCCTTGACACACTGCCAAAGACCTACTTGGCAAAGCCCCACGGAGTCCAGAATCAAACAGAGATGCTGACTGGGAACAGAATGAACAACGTTGCTTTCCTGCAAAGGGCCCACGTGCCTTTGCTCCTCTTTTAAGCCTTATGGGAGGGGCCAATCACCTCCAGGCCTTACTCCTGAGTCGTCCCTTTTGTTTTAACTGTGCGTGCCTTCTGGCAGCTCTGTGCATGTGCGCACTAGGAACAGGCTCCTCCTGTTCCTCTGCCTCTCTGCTGTCCGACTCTGGAGGCTCCGGAGTCCGTGCATCGGTCCCAGATGGCCCTGGCCCCCTCTCTGCCTCTGACGCAGAGCCCTCGTCCGGGCCTTCCCCAGACTCCAGGACTGACCCATGTTCCTCCCCAGCCTCCTTACTGTCCGACTCAGCTGCCAGCTCCTCAGGCTGCTGGCGGAAGGATCCCTTCCTCTCCAAATTCTCTGCTCTGTGAGTGGAAGGAAAAAGGAAAAAAAACAACAACCCCAGATCATACATAGGACAACATATACTAACTGGCTACAATAGCAAACACATGATTGAGAGAAAGCTACTGTGAAGGTTGCGAATGAATGCCTTGGTCACTGAATTATTTTTCCCAGCACCGTTATAACTTTGGTTGTGGCATGAGGCAGTGGGTAACGGAGGGCTTCCTGCACCTGAATTCAGGATGTGATCATTTGAACCCGCGTTCAGCTCTTGTTTAAAGCTATTCCCTGACTGCCACCATTTTATCTGTTTTTAAAAGTTTACGAAAAGTTACTTTTGTTAGCTAGCAGGGAATATACTGTGTTTCCCCGAAAATAAGACCCTGTCTTATATTTTTTGAACCCTGAAATAAGCGCTTGGCCTTATTGCCATGCGCTCAAAAGCCCGATTGGGCTTACTTTTTTTTATTTTTTTAAAAAAATTGATTTATATGCCGCCCTTCTCCAGAGACTCAGGGCGGCTTACAATGCGTTAAGCAATCGCCTTCATACTTTTGTATATTTATTCAAAGTCAGCTTATTGCCCCCACAAACTGGGTCCTCAATTGACCTACCTTAGAAAGGATGGGAGGCTGAGTCGACCTTGAGCCTGGGGAGATTCGAACTTGCAGTAATTGCAGGCAGCTGGAGTTAATGACAATGCATTAGTCTGCTGAGCTATCCAGGCTCTTCTTATGGGGGTAAACAGGGTAGGTAGTCCTCAATTTACAACAATTGGTTTAGTGACCATTCAAAGTGACAGGGGCACTGGAAAAAAAAAACCAAACTTACGACCAGTTTTCACACTTAAGACTGTTGCAACAACCCTGTGGTCATGTGATCAAAAGTCTTGGCAGCTGACTCATATTTATGACGGTTGCCTTTTCCTTTTGCAACCTTCTGACCAGCAAAATCAATCGGGAAGCCAGGTTCACTTAACCTGGTCTGATTTAACCTCCTTTTATATTGGGTTTTAAATTTTTACAATTGGATTTTTAAACTGTTCGAGCCAAATTATTTCATTGGTTTTAAATGATTTTTAACTTTTATATTATTGTGTCTTATTTTGGCTGTTCACCGCCCTGAGTCCCATCTGGGAGTAGGGCGGTATATAAATTAAATAAATAAATAAATAAATAAATAAATTACCACTGTGTCCCTAACTGAACCGCTCCAATTTCACTTAACAACTGAAAGGTCGTAAAATGGGCAAAACTCATTTAACAACAGAAATGGGGGGGGGCTCAGTGTAGCCGTAAGTCGAGGACTACCTGTACAGTGGTCTATTAAGGTACCCGAGGGTGTAACGAATGGCGTGTTTTGCCCCTCGTAGGTATCGACTGCTCGGTTCCTATTCCAGCAAACCGCTCCTTTTGGACCCGGGAGGAATTCTATATCCCCAAACTGCCACGCGCGTCTCACAAAGCCGTGGTCCAAGATGAGCTCATGTGGGTGATCGGCGGCTACATGTTCAATCACACGGACTCTCAGATGGTCTTGGCGTGAGTAACAGGCCTTTTTTCCAGAGGGATTTTAAGTGGGCAATGGAATGTAAATTTCCACAGGTTTGAAATCCAGTAAGGTCTCTACACTAGAAATAGGCTTCTTTATAACTATGGATCATGCGTGTGAATTTCTAACCCCTTCGAGAAGACTTAGGCTCGTAAAAGCTAGACAAGTAAAGATTTAGAGGCGTGAGCTGGGGCGGCGCGGTGGTTAAAGCGCAGTATTGCAGGCTAACTCTGCCCACTGCCAGGGGTTTGATCCTGACCGACTTAAGTTTGATTCAGCCTTCCGTCCTTCCGAGGTCAATAAAATGAGGACTCCAGATCGTTGGGGGCAAGAGGCTGACTCTGTAAACCGCTTAGCGAGGGCTGTAAAGCACAAGGAAGGGGTGTACAAGTCTAGATATTGTTGCTATGTGGTTTATTACAATCATGTGGCTTTCTCAGCAATTGTGTGAATGGAGGACTTCTTCAAAGATTGACTGATTAGTTGGGAGTTATAAAGTAAAGATAAGTAGCAAGAGCACTTAGACTTATATACCGTTTCACAGTGCTTTACAGCCCTTGCTAAGCGGTTTACAAAGTCAGCCTCTTGCCTCCAACGATCTGGGTCCTCATTTTACCGACCTCGGAAGGACGGAAGGCTGAGTCAACCTGGAGCCTGGTGAGATTTGAACCGGCAAATTGCAGGCAGCCAGCAGGCAGCAGTACTGCACTCTAACCCAGGGGTCTCTAACCTCGGCAACTTTAAGATTTGTGGAAAGCTTGCTGAGGAATTCTGGGAGTTGAAGTCCACAAGTCTTAAATTTACCAAGGTTGGAGACCCCCTGCTCTAACCACTGTGGCTCTATAAAGGTTTTTCCACTCTAGTCGTGCCCAACTCTAGGGGGTGCTGCTCATCTCCATTTCTTAGCTGAGGGAGCCAACATTGTCCAAAGACATTTCCGTGCTCATATGACCAGCGTGGCTAAACGACAAAGGCACACGGAACGCTGTTCCCACTGAAGCAGTACCTATTTATATACTTGCATTGACATGCTTTCGAACTTTGAGGAGGGCAGGAGCTGGAGCAAGGAGCAGGAACTCATCCTGTCGTCATGCGGCACTCGGGTCTCGAACCCGGGCTGTTGGCTTTCCAGCTGAACAAACTCAGCGTCTTTAACCGCTGAGCCATCGTGTCCCCACTTTTAGACTGACACGTCCTTTGAATTATCATATTTTTATAAAGTCCTTACTAAACATTTATAGGACAGGCGATTTCGACCACCCACGTGGAAGTCTGATGTTAAATGTTATAAACCAAATTTATTGGGCTCCAGTGGCCGTGTTACTCTCCTATAGGTGTGTGTGCCTCTACACACCTTCGCAGCCCTTTTGGTTCGCCCCTCCACAACGGTCCCACTTCCTCCTGTGCCCCCTTGGGAAAATGAATTGCCCACCCCCACTTAAGAGACTAGGGCGGCTTCTCCACCGTTTCTGCCAGCAGGTGAACATTTTTCTCATCTAACCTGTGGGATTTTTTGTGCCGTATCTCACGGGTGCGGAATATGGTAATATAAAGATGGATCGTTGATTATTTTGTCCCTGGTGGGGTTTTTCCTCTTTTTGTGGGTGGTTATTTTGTGTGGGTGAACTGCATTCATTTGTTTTCTTCAGAGAAGAAAACAGGGTCTGTAGCTTTGTTTTCTACAATCAATTATGTCGATGTTTGACGAATTCCCTTTCCTGATGGAGGGATCTTTGGTGCTGTCTGACCTTGACTGATTTGCTTGTTTCATTACCCAAACTAGGTTACATCATCAGGGCTAGTAAGGAACAGGGTTTGCTCTCAGTTTACCTACTAGTGGCTTTTCCAAGCTCAGAGAGCATCAAGGACTCCATAGTTGTCCTCCTCCTCCTCCTCCTCCTCTTCTTCTTCCTCCTCTTCAACTTCGTCTCCCTCCTCCTTCTCACCTCTTTTCCTTCCCGTCTTCCTTCCTTCCTCTTCTTCTTTTTCTTCCCCTCCTCCACCTCCTCTTGCTCTTCCCCCCTGCCTCCTCCCCCTCCCCTCTTTTCCTCCCCCTCTTCATCTTCTTCCTCCTCTTCCTCTTCCTCCTCCTTCTCTTCCCCTTCTTCTTTTTCTTCCCCTCCTCCACCTCCTCTTACTCTTCCCCCCTGCCTCCTCCTCTTCCCCTCTTTTCCTCCCCCTCTTCATCTTCTTCCTCCTCCTTCTCTTCCTCTTCTTCTTTTTCTTCCCCTCCTCCACCTCCTCTTACTCTTCCCCCCTGCCTCCTCCTCTTCCCCTCTTTTCCTCCCCCTCTTCATCTTCTTCCTCCTCTTCCTCTTCCTCCTCCTTCTCTTCCTCTTCTTCTTTTTCTTCCCCTCCTCCACCTCCTCTTGCTCTTCCCCCCTGCCTCCTCCTCCTCCCCTCTTTTCCTCCCCCTCTTCCTCTTCTTCCTCCTCTTCCCCTTCCTCCTCCTCCTCCTCCTCTTTTTCTTCCTCCTCTTCAACTTCGTCTTCCTCCTCCTCACCTCTTTTCCTTCCTGTCTTCCTCTTCTTCCTCCTCCTCTTTCCATTCTTCTTTTCCTTCGCCTCCTTCACCTCCTCTTTCTCTTCCCCCTGCCTCCTCCCCCTCCTTCCCTCCTTTCCTCCCTCTCTTAATCTTCCTCCTCTTCCTCCTCCTCCTCCTCTTCTCCTTCTTCTTTTTCTTCCCCTGCTCTACCTCCTCTTTCTCTTCCCCCTGCCTCCTCCCCCTCCCCCTCCTCCTCTCCTTTCCTCCCCCTCTTAATCTTCCTCCTCTTCCTCCTCCTCTTCCCCTTCTTCTTTTTCTTCCCCTGCTCCACCTCCTCTTCCTCCTCTTCCCCCTTCCTCCTCCTCCTCCTCCTCCCATTTTCCTACCCGTCTTCCTTCATTTCTCTTCTTTTTCTTCCCCTCCTCCACCTCCTCTTGCTCTTCCCCCCTGCCTCCTCCTCCCCTCTTTTCCTTCCCCCTTCCTTCCTCCTTCCTTCTTCCTCTTCCTCCTCTTCCTCTTCCTCCTCTTCAAATTCGTCCTCCTCCCTTTTCTTCCTCTCCTCTTCCTCTTCCTCTTCCTCTTCCGCTTCCTCCATTCCACAAACACCCCTCACTTCTGGCCCTGATGATGTTACCTACTTGGGTCATAAAAAGCCACAAACTTCAGAGAACACCGAGGCCCCCACCGTTCAACCCCTGAGCTACAAATATTCCCCTTTATTACTTTTCCTGAGCCTTTAGGATTTTCTGAAAAAGGCACAGCGGTAAAGAAAACCTGGCCGTTTACGTCTTCATGTGTGTAGATCCTTAATTCTTCTAGAAGAGACGCTGCTTATTCTCCGGCTCCTTCAAACAGTTTCCAAGAGGGGCGTGTGAGGTCACCGCTAAAGAAATGCGAGTAGAGCTGCCCTCTGTTTCCATTGTTCCCTCCATGAATAGTTTTCAGCATTAGCGCCAACCGTTTCTTTGCTATATATATGTATAAAAAAAAGCCGAATAGCCAGATACCTAAATCCGCTTTCCTTTTATTGACATCGCAGGTTTGTCCATAAAATATCTCCTGCCTTTCTCCCTTCGGCTTTCCTTTATTTTTCTCCTTCGGTGTGGCGGGCTTTGTTCTCCCGTGCGAAAGGAGACACAGGCGTTGTGTTTTGTGCTTTTTAATCACACAGGTATAATCTGGAGTCCAGAGAATGGATGACCCTGGGCAGTTCTGTGAACACCGTGGGAATCAGATATGGGCATTCAATAGCCTTACACGAAGTAAGTGGCTTTCTTTCTTTCTATCTTTTTTGGGAGGTGGTGGTTCTTTTCTAATTTGGCTCAGATCCAAAACGTGGCTTAGATGACAGTGGCACAAGTAGTCCTCGAGTTATGACAGTGGCTTTAGTGACCGTTCGGAGTTAACAACGACCCTGACAAAAAGTGACTTATGGCTCTTTCTCCCTTTCTTAATAACTGTGGTGTGCAGCATCCCCCAGGGTCCCCTGATCAAAATTCAGATGCCTGGCAACGGATTCGTATTTATGACCGTCGCGGGGTCCCACAATCCCCTTTTGAGACCTTCTGAGGAGCAAAGTCCAGGGGGAAGCCAGATTCACTTAACAAGAGTATCACTAAGTTCACAAGTGAGGTGATTTTACTTAACAACCGTCGTACAAATGGTTGTACAATGGGGAATATCCATATTTAACAAGTGTCTCCCTTAGCCGTAGAAATTTGGGGGTCAATTGTGGTTGTAAATTGAGGACCACCTGTAAAATCAAGGGCGAACGTAGTCATCTAGAAAAAAAATCACCCCAGTCCCTTTTTTTTCTTGCATTTTTTAAATACAGGTAGTCCTAAACTTACAACCACAATTGTCCTCAAAATTTCTGTCGCTAAGTGAGACTTACAACAGTTCATTTAGTGACCACTCATAGTTATAACGGCACCGAAAAAAGGGACTTAACGATGGGTTTTCACACTTACAACACTAAGGTTAACAACTGTCTCACTTAACAACTGAAATGTTGGGCTCAGTTGCGGTCCTAAGCGGAGGACTGCCTGTTATAACTCTGGGTGGATCGTCAGGATAGAATCCTAACGCGTCCATCAATACCGTCAGGGTAATGATTTAAGAGCTGACCAGCGGCTACGATGATGTCATGCTGGGAATGAGTCAGCAAGGTTTTTGGGCTGATATCACTTTAAGAGCCTTGTTGACCTCTGTGTGTGTGTGTGTGTGCCATGCTGTAATTGCTGGTTGCTGTTTGTTTGAAGTCTGACTAAAGTATGTGTATGTATATATTCTGTTTACTGTATTTGCTCCTGGATCGTCTCACATAGTCACACTGTGCGCTCTCTAACCAATGCCCTCTCTCTGCCACCTGTTTCTTCCAGAACAAAATCTACATGTACGGAGGCAAGATAGACGAAAGCGGCAATGTAACCACTGAGCTCTGGGTCTTCCACATCTCCAACCATTCCTGGGTTCCCCTGGCGCCAAAGGCCAAGGAGCAGTACGCCGTGGTGGGCCACTCCGCCCACATGGTAACCCTGCAGGATGGCACGGCGGTAATGCTGGTCCTCTTCGGGCATTGCCCTCTTTACGGCTATATCAGCAGCGTGCAGGAGTACAATCTAGGTGAGCGTTGGCTTGGCGTGACTTTTTCACTCTTGGATAGAATAACGGAGTCAGAAGGGACCTCTTAAAAACCTCCAGTGATGGAGGACCCACAACTTCTTGAGGCAAGCTGTTCCACCGGTTAATTGTTCTCACCTACGGGAAATTTCTCCTTAGTTCTAGGTTGCTTCTCTAGAAATAGAAATAGAATAACAGAATTGGATCTTGGAGGTCTTCTAGTCCAACCCCCTCTCCTTGATTAGGCTTAGGATAACTTTATTGCCACTTTAAAGGTACCCTAATCGGCATGCATTGAAATGCCGTAGGGGGGTAATGCCTCCTACAAAGGCAGCATTTAAGATCCAGCTGCCTGCAATTACCTGCGAGTTCAATCCCAGCCAGGCACAAGGTCGACTCAGCCTTCCATCTTTTCTAAGGTAGGTCAATTGAGGGCCCAGTTTGTTGGGGGCAATAAGCTGACTTTGTATAAAATATACGAAAGTGTGAAGGCTATTGCTTAATGCATTGTAAGCCGCCCTGAGTCTCCGGAGAAGGGCGGCATATAAATCAATTTTTTTTAAAAAAATGAGATTTTTGTTGCATCCAGCTCTCAAAGGGTCACCGCCTCCAATACACATGACATGAACTTCACAAGCAAACCCAAAACAAAACAAACAAATAAAAAGTATGTGTGTACCCACATACGTTATATGACAGAGAAACAAGATAATCTATTTCGGATGTACAGTATACACGGAGATGGTAAGAAAAACAAATCTTGCGAGTTTTCCAGACGGATGGCCCAGGGGTGGCTTCTACTTCCCTCCACTATCGGTTTGCAACGGCGTGTGCAAGATCGTTCATGATGACGTCTGGGCAGGTTTAGTTTAGTTTATTAAATTTGTATACCGCCCTTCTCCTAGTGGACTCAGGGCAGTGCACAGCCAGGAATAAAAACACTTCAATACAAAATTTAAAATTTGTAAAAGAATTAAACGATTTTTGGCCCAGAAAATTTAAAAAACCAATACACGGACGTGGTAAGAAAAACAAATCTTGCGAGTTTTCCAGATGGATGGCCCAGGATGGCTTCCCGGACCTCCGCACTTTCCGAAAGGCCCTTAAGACTTACTTATTTCAACAAGCCGGCCTATCTTGATTGGTTTTAATGGGGTTTTTAAAATTTTGATATTACCAATTTTTGGGTTTTAAATTGGGTACTTTAACTTGTAGATTTGAGATTTTTTATACTGAATTGCCGATGATTTAATTTAATTTTAAACTTTTTAAATATTTGTATTATATGTGTTTTAATTTGGCTGTTCACTGCCCTGAGTCCCCCCGGGGAGAAGGACGGTATATAAATTGAAAATAAATAAATAAATAAATAAATAAATAAATAAATAAATAAATAAATAAATAAATAAATAATAAATAATAAATAAATAATAAATAAATAAATAAATAAATAAATAAATAAATAATAAATAAATAAATAAATAAATAAATAAATAAATAAATAAATAAATAAATAAATAAATAAATAAATAAAAAATACTTCCCTCCGCTATCGGTTTGCAACGGCGTGCGCAAGATCGTTCATGATGACATCCGGGCAGGTGGGCGCAGCCTCCCGCTGCCGTGACTATCGCTTCGGAAGAACCGGACTGAACCAGGAGCAACCCACCACTGGGATGGCCTAGGGCAGTGATAGCTAACCTTTTTGCCATAGTGTGCCAAAGGCGGGGGGAGTGCAGGGGGGTCGTTCGTGTGTGTGCCCACACCCATAATTCAATGCCCCCTGTGCCCCTCCCCTCCGCATGTGCACGCGACCCCCCCCCGGTCCCCCCGCTTTTGGCCCTTGATGGGAAAAAGATTACCGGTGGGCCCTATAGGCCCATTTTTCACCCTCCCCAAGTCTTTCTAGGAGCCTGGGGAGGGCAAAAACAGCCTTCCCCACCCCCCTGGAGGCCGGAATCAGCCCGTTTCCCGACTTCTGGTGGGCTGGAAAGGCCCGAAGATCAGGTCGCCGGGGCGCGCATGCGTGCTGGAGCTGAGCCAGGGCAGCGCTCGTGTGCCCACAGATATTGCTCCGGGTGCCAGCTGTGCCACGCGTCCCACAGTTTTCACCATCACCGTCCTAGGGAACAAAGCTGTTACAGAATCTGGATTTCCACCCGTTGCTTCTTGTCCTGCCTTCAGGTGCTTTGGGTAAAGGTCAGCGTTGGCTAACCTTTTCGGCACCGAGTGCCAAAATGGGGGCGTGCGCACACGTGTGTGCCGGAAACCAAAAGACCAGCTGGCCGGCGTGCATGTGCACGCCAGAAATCAGAAGATCATCTTCCCGACCCACGTATGTGCACCGGGCGACTGTTCTTCCAGTTCCTGGAACTCCCGCGCACGGGAAGACCAGCTGGCCAGCACACCAGAAACCGGAAGAGCAACGGGCGACGCCTTGCATGCCCGGAGAGATGGCTCTGCATGCCATCATGGGTATTGGTGGACCCTCCCTTTCTTTGGGGCATCCCCTCAAATACTGGAATACTGCTATCATGTCACCCCTAAAAGTCCTTCTCTTTGTTAGACTAAACATACCCAGTTCCTGCAACCGTTCTTCGTATGTTTTAGCCTCCAGCCCCCTCATCCTCTTTGTTGCTCTTCTCTGCACTCTTTCTAGAGTCTCCACGTCTTTTTTACACCGTGGCGACCAAGAATTGGTGCTATTCACCGGTGCTGCATTTCCTTTTGCCTACACAATCTCCTTCCTTTGCCAGTTGTCCTGTTGCTGCCTCAGCAATCTTCCTCAACCATGAAGAAAGAAAGCTCACTTTATCTAGACTCCCATTATTTCCCCTTGTGATATTTATGGCTCCCTTGGTTTGTGGCCCTCTCTCACCTACAAGGCTAAATCCCTTAATTTTTTTTTTTTTTATATGATTCCTTTCGATGTCCTCAGAGGAAATTCTGTTATGAGGGGTCTTTGGTCCTCTCTGAGCTTGGTGGTCTTCCTGCTGACGTTTCTTGACCCAACGAGGTATCGTCATCAATGCTCTGATGTTACCTAGCACTGATGGTGTTCCCAGTTTGTGTAATAAAAGCTCTGCAGGAAAGCCTGCAATTTTCCTCCTCTTCCTCCTCCCTCCTTCCCCTCTCCCACTCCCTCCCCCACTCCCTTCTAGCATTGATGAAATCTGTGTGTGTGTGTGTGTGTGTGTGTGAGTGTGACAGAGACGTGTGTTTGCATGTGTGTGAGAGAGATGTGTGCAAGAAAACCAGCAAGCTCAGAGAATACCAAGGACCCCACAGTCCCCTCCCTCCCCCCTCCTCCTTTCCATAAACCCCCCCCCCTTCCAGCACTGATGATATTCCCTAGTTGAGTCATGAAACATCTGTAAGAAAACCAGCAAGCGAAGAGAGCACCAAGGACCCTTCATTTCCACCCTGAGCTACAAATATTCTCCTTTATTAATTTCCGTGAAGGCTTCTCCCTTGGCCTCCTCGCCTCCCTTGGCAGAGATTCCCATTTCAGACTGTTGGCACTCTTTTTCCCTTTTTTCCCCCAGCTCTCGTTGTTTCCATCTCCTTCTCCTTGATCCTGCACGAACCGCAAATCCTCTTGAGCAGAGCCGGTGTCTCGTCTGTGTACTTCTGTCTAGTGTTGCATTTTGTGCCCGGATCTCTTAGCTGCAGGGTAGACAAACACTCAGATAGAAGTGCATAGCAGAAATGGTGTATTAGCTCTTTAACATCCTGCTTGCTTAGCCCTGTGTGTTTCTGTGTGTCGGAGCAGAACCTCTGTCCCAAAGGTGCTTTTTTCAGGAGGCAACTGGATTTTCTGGTTTTTCTTTGAAGGCGTTTTGCTTCTCATCCAAGAAGCTTCTTCTGCTCTGACAGGATGGTGGGGAATGGAAGGATTTATATTCCTTGCAGACGGCTGATCATTTGCATCCTTTTGGAGGGTCCTTGAGGCCACTTGGAGGTTTATCAGTGTCTTCAGCGTCACCTGAAGTGGTGCAAATGGTTCCTGTAGTCTCTGTTGTGATCCAGGCTTCCTGAGTCATTAAAACATACGAGTAGTTCCAAAAACCTCTTTTATTGCACCAGCTGTGAATTAGATTCATTCCCAGCTGAGTCCCAATTAGTTGCAAAAAGTCCTTCGGGATAATCACCCACCTTTATCTCCCTTGACACTCTGCCAAAAGACCTCCTTGGCGAAGCCCCACGGAGTCCAGAATCAAACAGAGATGCCGACTGGGAACAGAATGAACAACGTTGCTTTCCTGCAAAGGACCCACGTGCCTTTGCTCCTCCTTATGGGAGGGGCCAATCACCTCCAGGCCTTACTCCCTAGTCGTCCTTTTTGTTTTAACTGTTCTTGCCTTTTGGCAGCTCTGCGCATGCGCGCACTAGGAACAGGCTCCTCTGCCTCTCTGATGTCCCGCTCCGGAGGCTCCGGAGGCAGCGCGCACCTCCCAGATGGCTCTTTCTCTGCCTCCGACGCAGAGCCCTCGTCCGAGCCTTCCCCAGACTCCAGGACTGGCCCATTCCTCATTGTCCGACTCCGCTGACAGGCTGGCGGACCACAACAGCCTGCAATTTTTCCTCTGGAAATCCATTCCTATTCCCACACCATTCCAAGGCCTGTTCCTCCCAACTTGTATAGCTAAAAGCCTGTAGAGATTTCCAGTCGTTCAGGTCATGGTTTAACAGATTAACAGAGTTGGAAGGGACTTTGGAGGTCATCTAGTCCAACCCCCTAGCTCAAACAGGAGACTCTCTACCATTCCAGACAAGTGGCTGCCCAGTCACTTCTTCAAAACCTCCAGTGATGAAGCACCCACAACTTCTGGTGGCCAGCTGTTCCACTGGTTCGTTGTCCTCACCGTCAGGAAATTTCTCCTGAGTTTCTCTTCTACGTTCCAGGACAAGAAGCAACGGATGGAAACTAATCAAAGAGAGAAGCAACCTAGGACTAAGGAGACAGAACCATGAACCAGTGGAACGTTTTGCTGGAGACCCTACATCAAAAGGTTCTTTTTTCAGGAGGCAACTATCCTGTCAAGAGCCGAAGAAGCTTCTTGGATCAGAAGCAAAATGTCTTCAAAAGAAAAACAAGAAAGTTCAGTTGCCTCCTGAAAAAAAAAGCACCTTTGAGACTATCACTGCGTTTTTATATTTACCTGCAGAGCTATTATTTCTGAACTGTCAGACTTACCGTAGTTTGCCAAGTTCCTTATCAGTATCTACTGCGCATGTCCTGCATTCTTTCACTTTTTCTGAAAACTTCCCTTTGTTCTCCTGCCAGCGAAGGTCTGGCTGGGGATTCTTTGCCAAAAATGTAACTAATTTAGATTAGTGAGATGTTTTTATTTTCTTACAATAAATATGAGTTTAATTAAAAGATGTATTCCGGTTTTATTGATCAAAGTATACAGAAGGATGAAAGTTGCGATTCAACTCAAAATGAGGGCAATTATCCCACGCAAGGTAACGGGGCTGATTGCCGCTCTGACAGAGACAACCTGCATGACGGAGAATCTCTACAGACCAAAGTTTGTTCATCATCCAGATTTAGGCATTGACACGATCTCTAGCTAAAAAGCAACTGTTGAGAAAGAACTTACTTGAAAACTAAGAGAGGTACCAGTATGCATAGTCCTCGGCTTTAATTCATTTAGTGACTATTCAAAGTTGCAATGATGCTGAAAATGTGACTTAGGACCATTTTTCACGCTTAATTGTTTCGCGATCTCGTGGTTGAAATTCTGACGCCTGGCAACTGACTCACATTTATGACGGTCGCAGAGTTCCTGGCTCACGTGATTCCCTTTTGTGACCCCCCCTCCCCCGACAAGCAAAGTCAATGGGGAAGCCAGATTTACTTCACGACCGTGTTCCTAACTTAACGACTGTAGTGATTCACTTAACAACCGTGACTCACAAAATCGTAACATGGGGCAACATTCGCTTAACAACTGTCCCGCTTAGCAGCAGAAATGTTGGGCTCAATTGTGGTCATAAGTTGAGGGTTGCCAGTGTTAAAGGCAGTAACACGGTTGCTAAGTGAATCCGTCTTTCCCCATTTGACTTTGCTCGTCAGACGGTCGCAAAAGGCGTGACCGTCATAATTATGAGTCAGTGGCCAAGCATCTGAATTTTGATCCTGTGACTGATGGGGTGGGTGCAACGGTCGTAAATATGAAAAATGGACATCGGTTGCTTTTTCCCCCCCTGTAATGTCATAAACTTTGAACGGTCACTAAACGAACTGTTATAACCCGAGGACTACCTGTTCCACCGTCCTCAGTCAACTAGCTAAAATAATTGTCATGACTGAGGATTGTGGGATTCCCAGCATCTTCGGAGAACAAGTTCCAGTTGGTCCAGTTGGTAGTATCTGAAAATTCAGCGTAGCTTGTCCTGCCTCTCCCTTTAAATATGTATAACAATTGTGATAATTTGAACATTTATTACCAAAGTGAAAAAGAAATGAAAACTGAAACAATATATGATTATGATCTATAAATAAAAATTACTTAATCGGTGTTGTATAAATGGTATGGTTTGATAGATAGAATTTAGGATCATTGGGAAATTGCATTAAAGAGCATTATTTGAACTAAGAACTATGTTTAAATGTTAAATTGCTATATATTTAAAATTAAAGAGAAGATTTAAATTTGATAAAGTAATAATGGAATAAAGATTTAATGAGCATAATGATATATAAATAGGTTTGAACTGTATTGTCAATAGTGAGGATTTAGGGTAAGAATTGTTGTATTATGAGTTATTAATTGAATTAAGAATTAAGGTGGGTTAATAGAAGGGTAATTGTTTTGACTAAGTAAATATGTGTTAAATTTTTTTAAGATGGTATTCGTTGAATATGTGATCTAAGATTAAGAAATAAGTGCTATGGCAAAATAGAATAGATAAAATTTTGTTAAAGATTTTGTTAAAAATTGAACAAAGTGATGACTGAATCAAAGCTCTGTTCCAAAAGGATGTAATTTGTATGTTTGGGGGGGGGGGAACTTTTTGCAAAAAACCCCCAAAACATCTGCCTCTCCTTCTCTCTTATAGCCACAAACACCTGGAGTATTTTACAAACCCGAGGAGCCCTGGTGCAAGGAGGATACGGCCACAGCAGTGTGTACGACGAAAACTCCAACTCCATCTACACCCACGGCGGTTACAAGGCGTTCAGCGCCAACAAATACAGGCTGACGGACGACCTGTACAAATACGAAGTTCGTAAGTACAAGTGGTAAGTATATATGTATTGAGTTGCGAAGCCTGGTGTGCGTGTGTGTGTGTGGGGGGGGAGATGGGGAGTGCAGCTTAGCTTTTCATGGGGTTGTGATTCTCCCTTGGTGAGTAACTTGCTTGAGTTACTTGAGTTTCCCCTAGATTTTCAGCTACTCCTGCAGGAATAGAGGGGGCTGTGAAGCACTTGTGAAGCGGTATATAAGTCTAAGGGCTATTGCTATACTCCCTCTTTCCCTCCTTCCCTCCCTCTCTCCTTCTTTTGCTCCCTTTTCTTCCTTTCCTTTCCTTTCCTTCCCTCTGTCTCCTTCCTTCCCTTCTTTTTTCCCTGTTTTTTCTTTCTCCTGTTCCCTCCATCTCTTATTTCTCTTTCTCTTTCTCTTTCTCTTTTTTTTATTTTTTATTTATTTATTTATTTATTTATTAATTATTATTATTTCAATTTATAAACCGCCCTTCTCCTTGCGGACTCAGGGCGGTGAACAGCCAAAATAAAACATGGTATACAAAAGTTAAAAACAATTAAAAATTATTAAATATTATTCAGCCAATAATTAAAACAACCCAATTTAAAATCAATTTCAAATTTAAAACAGAGGATGGGATCAAGCCAGCCCAGCTAGATGGAACAAATGGGTTTTAAGGGCCCGACGAAAGGTCCGGAGATCTGGAATCCTGCGTATCTCTGGGGGTAGGACATTCCAGAGGGCTGGTGCTGCCACAGAGAAGGCTCTCCCCCTGGGGGTCACCAGCTGACACTGTCTGGCCGACGGCACCCGGAGGAGGCCCTCTCTGTGGGAGCGTACTGGCCAGTGGGAGGCTATTGGCGGCAGAAGGCGGTCCCGCAAGTACCCAGGTCCTAAGCCATGGAGCGCTTTAAAGGTGAGAACCAACACCTTGAAGCGCACCCGGAAGACCACCGGGAGCCAGTGCAGCTCGCGCAGGAGAGGTGTCACGTGGGAGTGCCATGTTGCTCCCATAATTCCCCGCGCGGCCGCATTCTGCACCGGTTGGAGCCTCCGGGTGCACCTCAAGGGGAGCCCCATGTAGAGAGCGTTGCAGTAGTCCAGGCGGGAAGTCACAAGAGCATGGGTGACTGTGCGTAGGGAGTCCCGATCTAGAAAGGGTCACAACTGGCGTATCAGGCGAACCTCTTCTCTCCCTCTTCTTTCCCCTCCTTCCTTCTCCCTCCCTCCTTTTTTCTTTCTCCTTTTCTTTCTTTCTCTTCCTTCCTTTCTCTCTCTCTCTCTCTCGTAAGAGTTGTGGTGGCGTGGTAGTTTGTTTGTTTGTTTATTTATTGGTTCAATTTATATGCCGCCCTTCTCCGGAGACTCAGGGCGGCTTACAATGCATTAAGCAATAGCCTTCATACTTTTGTATATACCTGCTTAGTAGGGCTCCCCCCCCACCCAAAAGCAGGGTTCTTTTTTATACAAAGTCAGCTTATTGCCCCCACAATCCGGGTCCTCATTTTACCTACCTTAGAAAGGATGGGAGGCTGAGTCAACCTTGAGCCTGGTGAGATTCGAATTTGCAGTAATTGCAGGCAGCTGGTGTTACTTAACAGTACTTTAGTCTGCTGCGCCACCAAGCCTAGTTAGAATGCAGCGTTGTAGGCAAAAGTCTTCCCACTGTCAGGAGTTCGATCCTGACCGAGGATCCTTCCGAGGTTGATAAAATGAGGACCCAGATTGTTGGGGGCAAGAGGCTGACTCTGTAAACCACTTAGAGAGGGCTGTAAAAGCATTATGAAGTGATATATGAGTCTAAGTGCTACTGCTATTTTCCTCCTCTCCTCTCCTCTCCTCTCCTCCCCTCCCCTCCCCTCCCCTCCCCTCCCCTCCCCTATTCTCTCCTCCTCTCCTCTCCCTGTTCTATTCTGTTCTGTTCTCCTCTCCTCTCCTCTCCTCTCCTCTCCTCTCCTCTCCTCTCCTCTCCTCTCCTCTCCTCTCCTCTCCTCTCCTCTCTCCCCTCCCCTCCCCTCCCCTCCCCTATTCTCTCCTCTCCTCTCCTCTCCTCTCCCTATTCTGTTCTGTTCTGTTCTGTTCTCCTCTCCTCTCCTCTCCTCTCCTCTCCTCTCCTCTCCTCTCCTCTCCTCTCCTCTCCTCTCCTCTCCTCTCCTCTCCTCTCCTCCCCTCCCCTCCCCTCCCCTTCCGTCTTATTTTTCTTTCTCATTCTTCTTTCTTGTGGTGCAGTGGTTAGAATGCAGTACTGCAGGCTAATTCTGCCCACTGTCAGGAGTTCGAGCCTGACCGGCTCAAAGTTGACTCAGCCTTCCATCCTTCTGAGGTCTGTTAAATGAGGATCCGCATTGTTAGAGGCGAGATGTTGACTCTGTAAACCCCTCAGAGAGGGCAATAATGCATTGTGAAGCGGTAGATAAGTCTAAGGGTTGTTGCTATTTTTTTTCCCTCCCTAAAAGAACATATTGCCAATTTGTGAAGAAATAAGATGGGTTCAGGAACGAGCATGAAGCTGTGCAGCTTAGAAACAGGCCTGTCTCAGTGTGATATAGGAACAAAGAAATGCCATGGCTAATTAAGCCACAAATGTTTAGGGAGTGACTGGTTTAGTTAAGATATTTGGTTCCAGCTGAAAGGAGAGAAGCAGCGTATTTTAAAACAAGGTAGCCTTTGTTTCAGGCAGCTAATGCTGTACAATTGGAGAGAGTGTATGTGTATATATATATACATAAACATACATACATACATACATACATACATATATATATATCCTTTAAGCCAGGTTTTTCTTACGTAACCAAGAATTTTACATAACTTTAAGCCAGGAAAAACCTGGCTTAAAGGAAAAATACACATAAAACCTACGAAAAGTAAGAATATCTATCTATCTATCTATCTATCTATCTATCTATCTATCTATCTATCTATCTATCTATATGTAGTCTTTGGTTATTCGGGTCTTCTCCCGCGTAAAATTGGAAGTGTCTTGGCGACGTTTCGACGAAATCTCATTCGTCATCTTCAGGCTGGTGTTCTCGGCTTCATGCTTCCAGGCTGGTGTTCTCGGCTTCCACGAAGCCAAGAACACCAGCCAGAAGATGACGAATGAGACTTCGTCGAAACGTCGCTAAGACACTTCCAATTTTACGCGGGAGAAGACCCAAGTAACCAAAGACCTACATACAAACACCCGCGAAAACCTCAGAAAACAGATATATATATATATGGAAGTATTTCAGTGCTTACACATTTTAAATGAGAGCATCAAACTTAAATATGTATGTGGTTAATCAGACAGAAGATTATCTTGCTTGTATCAAAGATAAAATCGTATTTTATGGTCTGACTAGAGACAAATCTCGCTAAATTGTTGATCAAAGGAGGGGAATGTAAAGGAGAGATAAGGCAGGAAAGGAGCATGCCAAAGTCTATCCCAGGATCCCCTATGAATAGGGATGGGGAACGATAGGTCTTTTAGGACCTGTGGACTTCAATTCCCAAAATTCCTGAGCCAGCATGAGGGACCGATGGCCCTTATAGGACCCGTGGACTTCAATTCCGAGAATTCTTGGCTGGCTCAAGAATTCTGGGAATTGAAGTCCACAGGGCCTAAAAGAGCCATTGTTCTCCACCTCTCCCTTACAAAACTATAATTGTTCCCCCCCTCTCCCCCCATTGTTTTTCACACAGGTGTATGGAAATTACTGGCAACTTTATCCCACAACCGGGAGAAAAAACATCAGAGAAAGATTTAAGGGGCAAAATAAGATCAAATAATAAAAGCATTTCTCAGCCCTCCCCTAGGAATCTTAACTCATTTTATTAGGAGTCGGTGATTCAATTTCATTTCTTTTCTTTCTTTTCCCCCTTCCTCGCTTTCTGATCCTTCGTTGCCTCTCGCCAAGAAATGTTATTTGGTGGTGGTATTATTCTTATTTTTTTTAATACCTAAGGGGACAGCCTAGAAGAGCGAGACAGAGACGGTGTTTTGAACCCCTGTTTCTTTCCTTCCTTTCTCCAGGACTATTCTGAAAGAGAGCCGGTTCTCCCGCTATTTGCATTCGGCGGTCATCGTCAGCGGGGCCATGTTGGTTTTCGGAGGAAACACCCACAACGACACCTCCATGAGCCAGGGGGCGAAGTGCTTCTCTTCAGACTTCATGGCCTACGATATAGGTACGCTCCATGTCGGCCAGGGGTGAAATCTCCGGTAATAAAAATGAAATAAAAGCGAGGACTACCTTTTGCCGATTATATCAGGTAGTCCTCGACTTAACGACCGCAGTCGGACCCGATATTTCTGTTGCTAAGGGAGGCACTGGTTAAAGGAGCTTTGCCCCCACATTACAACTTTCCTGACCATAGTTGTTAAGCGAGACACCGCATTTGACAAGTCAGTAAGCCGGTTGTTAAGTGAACCTGGCTTCCCGCGTTGACTTTGCTTGTCAGAAGGTCGCAAAACGGGATCACGTGATCCCGGGACACTGCGACTGTCATATATGTGAGTCAGTTGCCAAGAAGGTCTGAATTTTTGGGACATTGCGACCGTCATATATGTGAGTCAGTTGCCAAGAAGGTCTGAATTTTTGGGACATTGCGACCGTCATATATGTGAGTCAGTTGCCAAGAAGGTCTGAATTTTTCATCATCGGGATGCTGCAACGGTCATTAAGTGTGAAAAATGGTCCTAAGTCACTTTTTTTTAACGCCGTTGTAATTTTAAACGGTCACTAAATGAATGGTTGTAAGTTGAGGACTACCTGTAACCCATCTGGGGGACTAGGGAAGAGACCACAGGGGAGGTTTCCAGGCATGGCTCTGCTAGAGTTCCTGTCCCTTAAGTGGCAGATTTCTTCAGTCTATAAAAACCAATTACAGATAGTCCTTGACTTATGACCACAATGGAGCTCAACATTTCTGTTGCTAACCGAGACAGTGGCTAAGTGAGTTTTGTCCTGTTTTACCACCTTTCCGGCCACAGTGATTATGTGAATCCCTGCGGTTGTTAAGTTAATAACATGGTTGTTAAACGAATCTGGCTTCCCCATTGAAAGTTCATCAATGCAACCGTCATAAATACGAGTCAGTTTGCCAAGCGCCTGAATTTGGATAACATGATTGTGGGAACCGTTCAGAGGTCCTAAGTGTGAAAAACGTTCGTGAGTCCCTTTTTCCGGTGTTGTAACTCCGGACGGTCAGTGAACGAAGGGTTGTAAACTGAGGACTGCCTGTAGATATGAAAATAGAGCTTTGATTAGATAGGAAAAAAGAACTTCCGGAATAATGTCAATTATATATATTTTTTGCTTCTCCTGCCCTGCTGTGTATTCAGCCTGCAGAAATGGGGGCTTTTCACACTTTGCTAGCCAGAGGAGGGCAGCATTCCATCAATCCTTCCTGTCAGGGCTCAGTTCAAGAGGAGGAACAGATCCATCGATACCGCGAGAATTAATTCCGCGCCCTCTCTTAATGCAAACCCAGTTTGTTTGCTTTCAATCAGGCGCATCCAAACCACAGCCTGAGGGTCATGTGTGGCCCTGAACAGCTAGTATTGCAGCCCCACAAGACTGGGAGACTGGGAGTTCTAGTCCTGCCATGAAAGCTCCCTTGGTGAGCTTTGGGCCAATCACCAGGAGATTGTGAGTTCTAGTCCCGGTTTAGGCATGAAAGCCAACTGGGTGACTTTGGGCCAATCACTGGGAGACTGTGAGTTCTAGTCCCGGTTTAGGCATGAAAGCCAACTGGGTGACTTGGGACCAATCACCGGGAGACTGTGAGTTCTAGTCCCGGTTTAAGCATGAAAGCCAACTGGGTGACTTGGGGCCAATCACTGGGAGACTGTGAGTTCTAGTCCCGTTTTAGGCATGAAAGCCAACTGGGTGACTTGGGACCAATCACCGGGAGACTGTGAGTTCTAGTCCCGGTTTAAGCATGAAAGCCAACTGGGTGACTTGGGGCCAATCACTGGGAGACTGTGAGTTCTAGTCCCGTTTTAGGCATGAAAGCCAACTGGGTGACTTGGGGCCAATCACTGGGAGACTGTGAGTTCTAGTCCCGTTTTAGGCATGAAAGCCAACTGGGTGACTTCGGGCCAATCACCGGGAGACTGTGAGTTCTAGTCCCGCTTTAGGCATGAAAGCCGGTTAGGTCTTTGGGCCAATCACCAGGAGATGGTGAGTTCTAGTCCTGCCTTAGGCCTGATAGACAGTTGGGTGACTTTGGGCCAATTCCAAGGAGACAGCAAGTTCTAGTCCCATTTTAGGCATTTAAGCTGGCTGGGTGAGTTTTGGCTAGTCTCTTCCTCTCAACCGAGCCCACCTCACAGGGTTGTTTTTGCGGTGAAAGCATGTGGAGGTAGGTGTTTTGGATATGTTCACCGCCTTGACATACTTGTCAAAATAAACGTGGGATTCAGATAAATAAAATAATACAATAAATATTAAAACGAAGGACGTCTGTAATTTATACACATTGCCTCTATCATATATTTTACATGCGTCCCAAGGCCATTCCTCTTCACTCAGTGTGGCCCAGGTGAGCCAGAGGGCTGGATAAACATGGTTTTCCTCCAGTATCGTAAGACAGAATTTAACATTTATTCATCCTTTGATGCCAGAGCCTTCTGTGAAGCCTCCGAAGAGGACTTCAGAACTGCCAAAGGTCTTCAGCCATCATGACTAAGTTGACCATATATAATAACCTTCTAATATCAACTGTGCTCAAATCCTGGGCACATACCCAGAAAGCCAAACTCCGTTCATCGGCTGTGCAGAAGGTTATAAATTCCTGTGGATCCCCGAACGATAAATCTTAACTCGGCTGGGCCCGAAAGGTCAGGAAGGAAATAATTCTTGGTAGTTGCTTAGCCTTGAGCTTTCCTCCTTCCTCCATTTGATTCCTCGCAAGAGAGAGAGAGAGAGAGAGAAAGGGGCATTGATTCCGAGTGCTTCTCCTTAACTAGAAAAATATATTGGTTGGCTTTGGAGTGAGGGATTCGCATTGAATGCCATGGCTCCCTTTCCTTTAAAGGCGCATAATGTGCTGGAAAAAATTGCCTGGCCTCCTTTCCCCCCAAAAAACAGTACGTTAATTGTCAGAGCCCAGCCACATCTCTGCCAGCAAACGGATGGGCTCAACGTGGCAAGGAACAAAACAACAATGGATTTATATTTCATTTATTTCTTTGAATGGCCTCGAATGTATCCATGTACAGGCAGTTCGTTTAATGATCGAAAAAGTTACAACAGCCCCCCAAAACAGGGACTGATGGACCATCTTTCACACTTATGACGGTCATGTGATTTACATTTATTTATTTATATTTTATTTTATTTTATTTTATTTTATTTTATTTTATTTTATTTTATTTTATTTTATTTTATTTTATTTTATTTTATTTTATTTTATTTTATTTTATTATTCAGTTAACAATGGTGGCAAGAAAAGTCATGAAATGGGGCACACTCACTTAACAAATGTCTCACGTAGCAACATAAATTCGGGGATCAGTTGGGGTTGTAAGTTGAGGACTACATGTACCATTAAATGTAAGAGCCAGCAATTGAATGGGCTTACGTGCCAAGGAACAAAACAACAATGGATTTCTTTCTATGGCCCCGGATGTGTCCATATACAGGTAATCCTCGATTTACAACATTTCACTTAATGACCGAACTTACAATGGCACATGAAAAAAATGCGGCTTATGACCATCTTTCACACTTAATGACTGTTGCATCCTTCCCTCATCCCCATGGTCAAAATTCAGATTTCCTTGGGAAGGGGTTCATACTTACAACGGTTGCAGCGTCCCAGGGTCACATGACCAACCCTCCCCGCCCCCCCTTTGCATCCTTCTGACAAGCAAAATCAAGGGGAAACCGGTTTCACTTAACGACCGGGTTACTAACTTAACAGCTACAGGGATTTGCAATAAAACGAGGCAAACCTCACCTCTCAAATGTCTCGCTTGGTAGCAGAAACGTTGGACTCAACCGTGGTCGTATGTCAAGGACTATCCATAATTTATTAAACCAACCGGCTGCCCAAAATTATTCTTCTAAACGATGCTGAACATGTTAGGAGACCAATCACCGGTTGGCCTTGTTTGGGTATCCATACAGGGCAAAATGCTTCCAGAAACTGGATAAAGCAATAACTTTTGGGGATGGAACAATATCGCCAGGTCTGAAAAATCACTCCGTCGTCCTCCAGAGCGGAAATCAGGAAAGCCAAGCAATACGAAGGCCTATAAGAATTTTATTCTGGTGCAGTGGTTAGAATGCAGCGTTGCAGGCCAATTCTGCAGTTCGATTCGGACCGGCTCAAGGTTGACTCGGCCTTCCATCCTTCCGCTGTCGGTAAAATGAGGACCCGGATTGTTGGGGGTAATCGTGCTGGCATTGTAAACCATGCCTGGAGTGCTGTACGTCATTGCGAAGCGGTATTTAATTCTAAACGCTGTGGCACCAAGGACTCTATAGTCCTCCTCCTTCTCCTCCCTGCAAACCCTTCTGGCACTGATGATGTTTCCTAGTTGGGTCATGAGAAGTCAATAAGAAAACCAAGGTCAGAGAGTACCATGACCCCATAATCCTCCTCCTTCTGCAAACCTCACTCCCTTCCAGCACTGATGTTATTCCTTAGTTGAATTATGAAATGTTTTCAGGAAAATCATCAAACTCAGAGGGTACCAAGGACCTCACAGTTCTCCTCCCCCTCCTCTCCCTCTTCCTGATACGTTACTGATGATTGTACTGTTTCTACATGTTATTGATGATTGTACCGTTTGTACCGGCTGGAGGGGTTAGGAGTGGGGGGCACCATGTTGCAGTGGTTCTCCTCCTTCCTCTCCGGTCGGACGCAGTCTGTGTTGGCAGAGGGACAGAGGTCGACCTTGAGGCGCCTTATGTATGGAGTACCACAAGGGTCGGTCCTCTCGCCCCTTTTGTTCAACATTTATGTAAAGCTGCTGGGGGAGATGATTGAGGTGGAGTGTCACCTGTACGCTGATTACACTCAGCTGTACATCTCCACTCCAGACCACCCCAATGATGCCCTTGACGTGATGTCTCGCTGCCTGGAGGTCGTGCGGATCTGGATGGGGAGAAACAGGCTCAGACTCTGTCAGAGTGGCAGTCAGCCTCATTATCCTGCTTGGGGTAATTGCCCTCAATTTGAGTTGGATCGTGGCGTTCTCCTTGTGTATACTTTGAAAAACAAACCGAAATACGTTTTCCAATTAAACTCATATTTATTGTAAAGAAAATAAAACATCTCAGTATCTAAATTAGTTACATTTTGGCAAAGATCCCCAGCCTGACCTTCCCTGGCTGGAGAACAAAGAAAAGTTTTTTGAGAAGAAGAGAAAGGAATGTAGACATGCGCAATAGATCAGAGATAAGAACTTGGCAAGCTACGGCAAGTCTGAAAGTTCAGAAATAAAAGCTCTGCTGGTAAATACAAAAACGCAGTGACAGACTCAACCCCTCCAAGACTGAGTGGCTATGGCTTCCGGTGTCCCGGTATAGCCAGCTGGTTCCATTGCTGGCTATTGGGGTGAAACTCTACCCCCCCTCGGAGAGGGCTTGCAATCTGGGTGTCCTCCTGGATGCACAGCTGTCCTTAGAAGAACATATGACAGCTGTGGCCAGGGGGGCTTTTTATCAGGTTCGCCTGATGTACCAGTTGCGTCCCTTTCTGGACCGGGACGCCCTACACACGGTCACTCATGCCCTCGTCACGTCCCGTCTGGACTACTGTAACACTCTCTACATGGGACTCCCCTTGAAGGGCACCTGGAGGCTCCAGCTGGTCCAGAATGCGGCCACGCGGGTGATTATTGGAGTGACCCGACACACCCATGTGACACCTTTCCTGCGCGAGCTGCACTGGCTCCCAGTGGTCTTCTGGGTGCGATTCAAGGTGTTGGTTACCACCTTTAAAGCGCTCCATGGCCTAGGGCCCGGATACCTACGGGACCGCCTTCTGCCACCAGTAGCCTCCCAGCGACCAACGCACTCCCACAGAGAGGGACTCCTCAGGGTGCTATTGGCTAAACAATGTAGGTTGGCGACCCCGAGGGGGAGAGCCTTCTCTGTGGGGGCACCCACCCTCTGGAATGAACTGCCCCCTGGGATACATATGATCCCCAACCTCCGTACCTTCCGCCGGGCCCTAAAGCCCCTGCTATTTCAACAGGCTGGCCTGGCTGAATAAGAACCCGGATGGGGTATTTTTAAATGGACAGGGCTAAATTGTTTAATCCTTTTTAACTGGTTTTAATTTTTATATGATTCCGTGTTTTATCATGGCTGCGCACCGCCCTGAGTCCTTCGGGTGGTATAAAAATTTAATAAACTCGATAAACTCGAAACAGCGAAGTTGGGTCCTGGAACATCTGCAAGAAAAAGAAGCGAGCTCAGAGAGCCCCAAGGAGCCGTCGTTTCAATCCCGAGCTACAACTATTCTCCTTTATTGCTATTTATATTTGCTGTGTAAATACTGCCACAGTTCCGTGCCCTTTAGAAGCCCCCCCCGCCCCCCCGATTTCTGAATTGTCACTGATGTTTCTATGGGAATAAGCAAATTTTAACCGCAGCCAAAGTGCCACCTGAATGCTTTTTTAACCAGCTTTTTTTAATTTTGCATCTTAGCTTGTGATCGCTGGGCGGTGCTTCCTCCACCTGATCTCCCCCACGACATCAACCGGTTCGGACACTCGGCTGTGCTGCGCAACAAGTAAGAGGCGGTGTATCTTGCGTTGGGGTGGAAAGTGGTAGTGGGATGGGGGAAAAGGGAGCCGTGGGTGGCTTTGTGGTTCCCGGAGACCCTTTCTAGCGCTTAAACTTTTGTATTCGTTCGTCGAAATGTAAAATACAAAAATGCAAAGAAAACCAAGAAGAATGGGAAAATAGGAAAGGAGAAGAGGAAAAAGTGCAGTGTAAAAGGGGGGGAAAAAAAGAAAAAAAAAAGCATTGACTTCCAACAGTTTTGAGTTGCAGTAGAATAAGTAGAACAAGCAAGCTCATCTTTTTACTTCTGCATATTAATATATACTAGCCCTTTCTATAACAACAAGCCTATTTAATCAGCAAAACACAAAATCAGGGTGTTTTTTTTTTTGCCAGCTCAAGCACAAAGCCCAGAAGCGGTTTCCAAGTGGAAACAAACTTAATTGTATTCTTTTCTTTAATCAAAGCAGTCAATTTAGCCCTCTCTGCTAGCCCCATCAGCTTTTGCAGCCAGTCCTTTCATTTTTGTGCACAGAGTATTCTTGCTGTTGGTGGGGGCCTGAAAAACCAACCATTTTAGGACTCCCAAATCTCAGTTAAACGGATCTTGTTTGAAATTCTATACTATTTCAGACAAATGGTTGTCCAATCTCTTCTTAAAAACTTCCAATGTTGGAGCATCCACAACTTCTGGTGGCAAGTTGTTCCGCTGGTTAATTGTTCCTAACGACCAGGAAATTCCTCCTCAGTTCTAAGTTCCTTCATTAGTTTCCATCCGTTCCTTCTTATCCTGCCTTCAGGTGCTTTGGAGAATAGCTTGACCCCCTCTTGTTTGGGGCAGCCCCTCAAATATTGGAACACAGCTCCCACGTCACAGATACGATAGCTGTGTTTAGAATAACACAGTTGGAAGGGACCCTGGAGGTCTTCTAGTCCAACCCCCTTCTCAGACAGGAAACCCTACACCATTTCCCTCCACCAACATGGTTTTGGGGTGGAGTTCCATCAGTACGCTGATGATACTCAGCTGTACATCTCCACCCCAGACCACCCCAACAATGCCCTTGAAGTGATGTCCCAGTGCCTTGAGGCCGTGCTGGTCTGGATGGGGAAAAACAGGCTTCGACTCAACCCCTCCAAGACCGAGTGGCTGTGGCTGCCGGCGTCCTGATATAGCCAGCTGACGCCATCGCTGGTCATTGGGGGCGAATCATTAGCCGCCACGGAAAGGGTACGCAACTTGGGCATCCTCCTGGATCCACGGCTGTCTTTAGAGGAACATATGACGGCCGTGGCCAGGGGGTCGTTTCATCAGGTTCGCCTGATACGCCAGTTGTGACCCTTTCTAGATCGGGACTCCTTACGCACAGTCATTCAAGCACTCGTCACTTCTCACCTGGACTATTGTAACGCTCTCTACATGGGGCTCCCCTTGGGGTGCACCCAGAGGCTCCAACTGGTCCAGAACGCGGCCGTGCGGGGGATTATGGGAGCGACAGGGTGCTCCCATGTGACACCTCTCCTGCGCGAGCTGCACTGGCTCCCAGTGGACTTCCGGGTGCGCTTCAAGGTGTTGGTAATCACCTTTAAAGCACTCCATGGCTTAGGGCCTGGGTATTTACGAGACCACCTTCTGCCACCAATTGCCTCCCACCAGCCAGTTCGCTCCCACAGAGAGGGCCTCCTCAGAGTGCCGTCAGCCAGACAATGCCGGCTGGCAACCCCCAGGGGGAGAGCCTTCTCTGTGGTAGCTCCCACCCTCTGGAACGATCTTCCCCCAGAGTTGCAGACGATCTCAGACCTCCGGACTTTTCGTCGGGCCTTAAAAACGTACTTTTTCCAGCTAGCCGGCCTGGCCTGATCCCACGGTAAAACCTTTTTAGACTTTTTGATATTAATTTTAATTGAACTGTTTTTAACTATGGGCCAAATTTATATTAGTTACTTTTAATAACTGTTTAACTTTTGTAAGATCTGCTTTTTATTTCTGGCTGTTCACCGCCCTGAGTCCGCAAGGAGAAGGGCGGTATATAAATCTAATAAAATAAATAAATAAATAAATTTCAGACAAATGGGTTATCCAATCTCTTCTTAAGAACTTCCAGTGTTGGAGCGCTCACAACTTTGAGCGGCCGGCTGTTCCCATGATTCATTGTTCTAAATGTCGGGAAATTCCTCCTTCTCTCTTTGCTTCTCTCCCTGATGAGTTTCCATCCATTGTTTCTTGTCTTGTCCTTCTGGTGCTTTGGAGAACAGTTTGACCCCCTTTTCTTTGGGGCAGCCCTTCAGATATTGGAAGACTGCTATCGTATCACCCGTAGTCTTCTGAACCTTTACAGAATGCAGAATAACAGAGTTGGAAGGGACCTTGGAGGTCTTCCAGTCCAACCCCCTGCTTAAGCAGAAGACACTATATCAGGGATGGCAAACCTTGTGTGCACTGGCCAGCTGGTCTTTGGATTTCTGGTAGTCCGGCGCGTGCAAAGACCACCTGGCCAGCGCACATACATCCGCTGGAAAGCAGAAAAGCAGAAAAGGCACCTGGATAGCTCTGCAGACTAAAGCATGCTGATTAACATTCAGCTGTCTGTAATTATTGTAAGTTCGAATCTCTCCAGGCTCAAGGTTGACTCAGCCTTCCTAAGGTAGGTCAATTGAGGACCCAGTTTGTGGGGGCAATAAGCTGACTTTGTATACAAAAGGATGAAGGCTACTGATTAACGCATTGGAAGCCGCCCTGAGTCTCCGGAGAAGGGCGGCATATAAATCAAATTTAAAAAAAAAAAGGAGGAGGAGATAGAGGAGGAGAAGGAAGTGGAGAAGAAGGAGAAGAAGAGGAGGAGAAGGAGAAGGATAAGAGGAAAATAAGGGGAAGAAGAGGAGGAGGAGAGGAGGAGGAGAAAGAGAAGAAGAAGAGGAGGAGGAGATGGTGTAGGAGCAAGAGAAGAGGGAAGAAAAGAAGGAGAAGGAGAAGTGGGGAAGGAGAAGAAGAGGAGGTGGAGGAGAAGACAAAGAAGAGGAGAAGAAGCAGGGAATGGAGAAGAACAGGAGGAGGAGATGGAGCAAGAACAGAAGAGGGAGGAGAATGTACAAAAGTATGAAGGCTATTGCTTAACGCATTGGAAGCTGCCCTGAGTCCCTAGAGAAGGGCGGCATATAAATCAAATTAAAAAAAGAAAAAAAGCAGCTGGCGATGGTTCATGTGCCCACAGAGGGCTCTGCATGCCACAGGTGCCATAGGTTCACCCTCACGGCCCTATTCCATTCCAGACAAGTGGCTGTCCAGTCTCTTCTTAAAAACCTCCAGTAACGGAGCACCCACAGCTTCTGGAGGCAAGCTGTTCCGCTGGTTAATTGTTATAATTGTCAGGAAATTCCTCCTTCATTCCAGGTTGCTTCTCTCCTTGATGAGTTTCCATCCGTTGCTTCTTCTCCCGCCTTCAGGTGTTTTGCAGAACAGGTTAAGTCCCTGTTCTTTGTGGCAGCCCCTTAGATGTTGGAACAATGCTATCACATCACCTCTAATCCTTCAGAACTAGCCTGGGGGTCCGTAGAATTCCCAGATCTGCTTTTCATCTACCGTATTGTTACCTCTGACGAGAGCGTGCATCGCCTCTTGAACAGAATCCGATTTCCTCCATTCTTCCTCTCCCCTCCACCCCCCACCCTGCCCTCCCCAGCTCTTTATTTCCGCACGGTAATGAGCTGCACGGGTTAATTGCTAAAACATAACTTTTTACAAGTCTTGAATCACGAGGATTTAGCTCATTGAGTCCTCCATCCTTCCTCGCTTTGAACAACGGCTTCCCACTCGGTTTTTCCACCCCATTCGCTGGCTAATGTACCTCCTCTCGTAGCAAGACGGCTTAACTTCTTCCTCGGAAGACCCCCCCCCCTTTCCCTTTAAATCTTCTCTTCTGGGGTGAAAGCCATTTGCGGTTCTGGCTGGCTGTTACGAGCCCCTTTTTTCTGAACTCTGCTTGTGTCTACACGTTGTGCTTGACTTCGGCCGGCCCTCGCTTCATCTGCCATGCCGTAACTTTAAAAACGTCCACCGAAGCTGTTTTCAACGCGACTTAGATTCAGCGAGAAAGCTTGGGACTCCTTCCTGCTCAGCCATTAAAAGATTCTGTCCATTCTGCGCTCCGGTCATCATTCTGCGTTTCGAAAGTGAACAACAACGATCAAAATCTGCCCTCCAAATAACATGGATGTGAGCTATACAGCTCACATAAAATAACTGCGTTATTTTATTAAGCGGATTGGGAGAGAGAGAGACGGGGCAGGGGTTTAAAAAAACTTTTTAAAATATTTGCTTGGTCTAGATTGGACAAGGGTACGTTGGTGAATGGGTGATCAGATTCAGTGAGGGAATAAAATCAGGTCGGGGTAGGGTACCTGGGAAAAAGGTTGCACCGCTTGTGTTGGAGCAGCAGAATAGCGGAATTGGAAGGGACCTTGGAGGTCTTCTAGTCTAACCTCCTGCTTGAGCAGCTGGCCCTGTTAATAATGGCTGTGAGGAAATTTTCTCCTTAGTTCTAGGATAGGATAGGATCGATGGTGGGATTCTGCCAGTTCTCACCCCTTTGGGAGAACCAGTTGTTAACTTTCTGAGCCGTTTGGCGAACTGGTTGTTGGAAAAAATCATTAGGGCAGAGAATCGGTTGTTAAATTGCTTGAATCTCACCACTAGGATAGAATATAGATAGAATGGAAGAATACAATGTAGAAGGGAAGGGAAGGGAAGGGAAGGGAAGGGAAGGGGAGGGGAGGGGAGGGGAGGGGAGGGGAGGGAAGGGAAGGGAAGGGAAGGGAAGGGAAGGGAAGGGAAGGGAAGGGAAGGGAAGGGAAGGGAAGAGAAGAGAAGAGAAGAGAAGAGAAGAGAAGATATGGAATGGAAGGGAATGGAATGGAATGGAATGGAATGGAATGGAATAGAAACAAACTAATAGAAATAGAATAAAAATGAAACAATAGAATAGAATATAAATAGAAAGAAAACAAAACAAACAGAAACAGAAATGAATAAAATATATGGAATGAAACACAATGGAATAGAATACAATAGAAATAGAAATAGAAGAGAATAGAATAGAATAGCATTAAAATAGAAGAGAATGGAATGGAATGGAATAGAATAGAATAGAATGGAATGGAATAGAAAATAGGGAATGGAATGAAATGGAATAGAATAGAATCAGGATAGGATAGGATAGGATAAGAGAAGGATAGGATAGGATAGGATAGAATAGAATAGGATAGAATAGGATAGGATAGCAGAAGGATAGGATAGGATAGGATAGGATAGGATAGGATAGGATAGGATAGGATAGGATAGGATAGGATAGGATAGGATAAGAGAAGGATAGGATAGGATAGGATAGGATAGGATAGGATAGGATAGGATAGGATAGGATAGGATAGGATAGGGTTGGTGAACCTTTTTGGCACCAAGTGCTGGAAGTGGCATGCATAGCCATCTCTCCAGGCATGCAAGCCGTTGCCCGTTGCTCTTCCGGGTTCCAGCATGCCAGCCAACTGGTCTTCACTCACAGGGGAGCACCAGAAACCTCTGGGAAGATGATCTTCCTGGTTTCTGGCATGTGCATGTGCTCCAGCCAGATGGCCTTCGCGTGTACATGCGTGCCAGAAACCGGAAGACCAGGTGGCCGATGGACATGCACATGCCGGAAACCGGAAGAGCAGCTCTCCAGCGCAGACATGTGAAGACCGCCTGCCTGGTGCACCGGAACCGAAAAGAACAACACGCGACGGCTTGCGTGTCCAGAGAGATAGTTTTGTGTGCCACTTCCACCATGCGTGCCATAGGTTTGCCATCACAGGAATAGAATAATACAATGTAATAGAGAATACCGTGTTTCCCTGAAAATAAGACCCTGTCTTATATTTTTTGTACCCTAAAATAAGCGCTTGGCCTTATTGCCTTGTGCTCAAAAGCCCGATTGGGCTTATTATCGGGGTGTCTTATTTTGGGGGAAACAGGGTATCTATCTATCTATCTATCTATCTATCTATCTATCTATCTATCTATCTATCTATCTAATCTATCATCCATCCATCCATCCATCCATCCATCCATCCATCCATCCATCCATCTATCTATCTATCTATTTATCTATCTATTTATCATCCATCCATCTATCCATCTATCTCTATCGATCTCTATCGATCTATCATCTATCTCTATATCTATCTATATCTATCTATCTATCTATCATCCATCCATCCATCCATCCATCTATCATCCATCCATCCATCCATCTATCTATCCATCTATCTCTATCGATCTCTATCGATCTATCATTTATCTATATCTATCTATCTATCTATCTATCTATCTATCTATCTATCTATCTATCTATCTATCTCTATCAGTCGATCTATCTCTGTCTGTCTGTCTGTCTGTCTGTCTATCTCGATCTATCTACCGTGTTTCTCCCAAAATAAGACCCTGTCTTATATTTTTTTGAACCCTGAAATAAGCGCTTGGCCTTATTGCCATGTGCTCAAAAGCCCGATTGGGATTATTATTATCTTATTTTGGGGAAAATAGGGTAGAGGAGAAGAGAAGAAGAAGAAGCAGGTGCTTGTCCACTCTGATGAGCGTAGATTAGCCTGGTCCAAGGGACTTACACGATATGCCCTAAAATCAGCCTTGACCGCTTCCCAGCATTCCTTGCCAGCGTGAGAGCCATGGGTTAACCTCTTTTTTTTTTTTTTATTAGCACCATGTACCTCTTCGGAGGCTTCAACAGCCTGCTCTTGAGCGACATTGTAAAGTATACGCCCGAAAGCTGCGAAGCGTACCCCACTCAGGCCTCCTGCTTAAAGGCGGGTCCTGGACTCCGATGTGTCTGGAACGGCTCCGTTTCTCAGTGCCTCCCTTGGGAAACGGCCGTCACGCAGCAAGAACGCAAAACGAACGAAGAATGTCCTTCCTGGCTGGGTAGGTATTGCAGTGGAGTCCACTGGTTTTACTGGGGATTGAATCCTAGACTAGTATTCCTGCACCGTGGCCCCTTTAAGAGCTGTGGACTTCAACTCCCAGAATTCCCCAGCCAGCCATGCATGGCTGGCTGGGGAATTCTGGGAGATGAAGTCCACAGGACTTAAAGGGGCCACGGTGCAGAAATGCTGTCCTTACACACTACGCTCCTTTGTGATTTTGTGTTTACTGTTTTGGAATAGGAAATGGAAAATCAAATTTGGAAGGGTCCTTGAGTTGAGTTGAGTTGAGTTGAGTTTGAGTTTGAGTTTGAGTTTGAGTTAGATTTGAAATTGGATTTGGATTTGGATTTGAATTTGAATTGATTTTTGGACCTTCAAGGTCTGATGCTGTTTCATTTGTCCACTGCTGCTAAAACTTCCAACTTGTCAGTTGGATAGTGGTTATGCAGGTAGTCCTCAATTTACAACCATTCGTTCAGTGACTGTTGGAAGATACAAAGGCACTGAAAAAAGGGTTCATTTTGTGTCTGAGTTTCACACTTATGACCGTTACAGCATCCCTATCTATGATCACGTAATCAAAACTCCGACACTTGGCAACTGGTTCATAACGATGCCGGTGGCAGGGTCCCAGGGCCAGGTGGTCCTCATTTGGCACAAGCCCAGTCCAGATTCACTCAACAACCGTGTTACCAACTTAACAGCCGCAGTGATTCACTTAACAACCGTGGCAAGAAAAGTGATAAAAATTGGGCCAAACTTCTCTTTAGCCAGTTGTCTGGCTTAGCAACGGAAATTTTAAACTCAATTCTGGTTGTAAGTTGAGAACTCTCTGCATATCAAGGCTGTTCTGGAGTTTCACCCAGTTCATCAGGTCTCCTCCTTGATCAGAGGTTGGACTAGAAGACCTCTACGGTCCTTTCCAACTCTTATCTTTCTGTTATTCCAAGCCTCCAGAGATGGAGAACCCACAGTCTCCATAAACAGACCGATCCAGTGTCGGAGTGATATTTTTTTGCCAGGAAATAATCCTGATACGTCCACAAAATTGAGGTGGCCGGTTCAGTGGGAACGGCAGTGAAAGTGGCCCCTGAGCGGCCCATCTGCTACTTGTGGCATCCTTGTGGGTAGAGAAGTTAAACCGTTTGGTCAGTCGGTCACTGATCAAACCACGGGCGGGTTTGACTGTGCGGCCTCTTCTCTCTGCCTAGCTGTGGACCATGAAAAATGCGACCAGATTACAGACTGCTACAGCTGCACGGCCAACACCAACTGGTGTCACTGGTGCACTGACCAGTGCCTGTCCAAGAACAGCAATTGCTCGGAAGACCAGGTAACGCCCTCCGGCTTTCTTGCACTCGCCTTGCTGAAAATTGACTCTGATTTGGAGTTCTAGGTGGGCTGAAATTCCTTAGGATGGTGGGAGGGAGGGAGGAGAGGAAGGAAGAGAGGAAGGAAGGAAAAGAGGGAGGGAGACAGGAAGGAAGGGAGGGAGGGAGGGAGGGAAGGAGGAAAAGAGGGAGGGAGAAAGGGAAGGGAAGGAGAGGAAAGGAAAGGAGGGAAGGTAAAGAGGGAGTGAAAGGAAGAAAAAGAGGGAGGGAAGAAGGAAAGAGGGAGAAAGGAGAAAGGGAGGGAGGAGGAGAAAAGGAGAGAAAGGAAAGGAAAGGGAGGAAAGATGGAAGGAAGGGACAAAGAGAAGAAAGGGGGAAAAGGGAGAGGGAGGGAAGGAGGAAAGAAGGGAGGAAGGAAAGGGGAGAAGGAAAAGAAGAGGAAGGAATGAAAGGAGGAAGGAATGAAGGAAAGGAAAGAGAGTGAGGGAGACAGGAAGAAAAAGGGAGGCAGGAAGGAAGGAAAGAAGGAAAGGGAGGGAGGGAAGAAAGGAAGGCAGGGAGAAGGAAAGGAAAGAAGGAAAGAAAAGGGAGAGGGAGGGAAGGAGGAAAGAAGGGAGGAAGGAAAGGAAGGAAAAGAAGAGGAAGGAATGAAGGGAGGGAGGAAGGAATGAAGGAAAGAAAAGAGGGAGTGAAGGAGACAGGAAGGAAGAAAAAGAGGGGGAGGCAGGCAGGAAGGAAGGAAGGAAAAGAGGGAGGGAGGGAAGGAATTAAGGCAGGGAGAAGGAAAGGAAAGAAGGAAAGAAAAGGGAGAGGGAGGGAAGGAGGAAAGAAGGGAGGAAGGAAAGGAAGGAAAAGAAGAGGAAGGAATGAAGGAAAGAAAAGAGGGGGTGAAGAGAGGGAGGCAGGAAGGAAGGAAAAGAGGGAGGGAGGGGAGGAATTAAGGCAGGGAGAAGGAAAGAAGGAAAGAAAAGTGGGAGAGAGGAAGGCCCATTGGCAGAACCAGGTTTTCAGAGCCATGTCAAGATGGGGGCCAATCTTATTTCCTCAGGGATGATGTTCCACGGGGAAGGGGCCACCAGGGAGAAGGCCCTTCTTCTGAGTCTCTGCCAGAAGGAGCTCCCTGAGAGAGGGGACTCACAAGACCCCCTGCCTTCCCACCGCCCTTCAGATAACCTGACCGCCCCCCACCCCCACCCTCCCAAGCCATGTTGAGCTTCGAAAGTGACCAGAGCAGCGAATCGGACCCGGAAGCAGACGGGAAACTAGGGCAAACTCCCGCGGGAGAAGACGACATCTTGGCAACTTGTAGCCTTGTGGACTTCAACTCCCAGAGTTCCTCAGCCAGCAACCTTGGCAACTTGAAGCCTTGTGAACTTCAACTCCCAGAGTTCCTCAGCCAGCAAAGCTGGCTGAGGAACTCTGGGAGTTGAAGTCCACAAGGCTTCAAGTTGCCAAGGTTGGAGACCCCTGAATTAGAGGTTCTTCAGCATCCCGGCCGAATTAATCACACCCGGCTGCAGAACAGTTGACTAAAAGAAAACCTTAATTTTTTTCTTTTCTTTTTCTTTTTTTCCTTCCAGACCCCCATTACCACCTTCGAAAGCTGCCCCAAGGACAACCCTGCCTTTTACTGCAACAAAAAAACCAGTTGCAAGAGCTGCAGCCTGGATCAGAACTGCCAGTGGGAAGCCCGGAATCAGGAATGCATCGCTTTGCCTGGTAGGTTTGCGTTTAACGTCCGTCCGTCTGTGTGTCTGTCCCCCCCTGTGGTTTGTTTTTTTTTTCCCCCCTTCCGGTACTTTACAAATTAACAGAGTTGTAAGTCATCTAGAGTCCAAGAGACCCTACTACATCATTTCTGACAGAGGGCACTCCAGTCTCTTCTTGAAAGCCTCCACTGGACGCTTTCTAGAATCTTCCCCCGGGAGAGAAAAACACGTCTCCTCCGAGAAGATTTGGACAGTCTGTTTACAGGTAGGTCCTCGATTTATGACCAATGTTTACGGCGCTAAGCAAGAGAGTGGTTAAGCGCATTCGGCTCCCTTGTACGACCTTTCTCGGCATAGTCGCTAAGCGAATCACGGCGGGCTGGTAAGTTAGGAACACGGGTTGTGAAGTGAATCCGGCTCCCCCCCATGGACTTGGCTTGTTAGACCATCGCAATCACTGTGACTGTCGTAAATACGAGTCAGTTGCCCAGCATCTGAATTTTCATCACGTGACCACAGGGATGCCACAACGGTCGTTAAGTGTGAAAAACAAGACATCGGTCACTACTTTGGTTCTGTTGTATTATTTTATTTATTTATTTATTTATTTATTTATTTATTTATTTATTTATTTATTTATTTATTTATTTATTTATTTATTTATTTATTTATTCATTCATTCATTCATTCATTCATTCATTCATTCATTCATTCATTCATTCATTCATTCATTCATTCAATTTATTTATTCAATTTATATACCACCCTTCTCCTGCTGGATTCAGGGCAGCGAACAGCCAAGAATAAAAATATACCCATACAAAATCTAAAAATTATTAAAAGAATTACACCACTTTGGCCTGAAATTTAAAAATATCCCAACCTAAAACCCATTAACCCATTGTAGCTTCGAACGGTCACTAAAAGAATGGTCGTAAGTCGAGGGCCATCTTGGGTTGCGGGCAGATTCCCTAAAAGGGCAGAGCCATTTGAATTCTCCCCCCTCCCGCCAATTTCCCTGAGAATCTTTTCAGCCCCACATAAAAAGGTTGGGGCCTTCTTTTCCCCTTCACAATCTGTCCTCTCTTTTATTTTTGCAAAGTCAACAAAGCTTTTTTTTTTTATTATTCGGCTTTCTTTTATTTATTCATGTGCCGTCGGTTAAATTCATTCGCGCCCGGGAGGCTTCTCTAGGCTGCTTACAACAATAAAAAGGAAGAAACGAGAATGTGAAGCAATCAAACGAGTGACATAATGGATCAATGAAAGAAACAACGAAAAGAAGGAAACAAAGATACAGCAAGTCCTCGACTTACAACCACCGTTGAACCCAAAATGTTTTTGCTGATGAGTGAAACATTTGTTAAGCGAACTTTGCTTCATTTTACAACCATTTCTGCCCCAGTTGTTAAGTGAATCAGTGCAGTTGTCAAGTTAGGAACACGGTTGTTAAGTGAATCAGGCTTCCCCTTTGCCTGTCAGAAGGTCGCAAAAGGGAATTCCATGAGCTTGGGTCATAAATATGAGTCGGTTGCCGAGTGGCCGAATTTTCCTCACAGAGTCCCAGGGATGCTGCCACAGTGTTTAAAAATGGACATAAGTCATTTTTTCCAGTGCCGTTGTAATTTGGAGCAGTCACTAAATGAACTGTTGTAAGTTGAAGACTACCTGTAAATACATTAGTAATGATAACAAAAAGATGGACAAATGTAAGATGTGTGGACTTCAACTCCCAGAATTCCCTAGCCAGTTGAAGTCCACGCATCTCATCATCATCATCTTTTAACCACCCCATAATCCCTTGCGGGTGGTGGAGTCCGGGCAACTGAATGGAGCTTGCAGAGCGTTTTAATGGCCGGGTGCCCTTCCTATCACCAATGCAGAGTTTTGTCCATCAGATATATTCTCATAGTGCCCAGAGAGAGAAATATCTACCTCTACCTAGGATTGAACTCACAGCCTTCCGATTGTGAGGTGAAAGCTCCACTGCACCACTCTTGAAGTCCAGGCACCTGAGGTTGAGAAAGGCTGGTGTAGCCATCAAACATTGCATTTGTGGTTTGCTAATTGCCCCTTTCCTATCCATTCATCCAGGGAAGGAAGACAGGAATTTGTGGGTGATTATTTCATATCTATTTTATATATGATTGTTTTGCAGAAAACATCTGTGGGGCAACGTGGCACCTGGTGGGCAATTCTTGCCTGAGAATCACCAACACTAAAGATAGCTACGACAACGCCAAGTTGGCTTGCAGGAGCCATAATGCGGCTCTGGCCTCCCTCACGACCCAGAAGAAGGTGGAATTCCTTCTGAAGGAGCTGCAGAAGACCCAGTCCTCAGTGAGTGACCTGTGCCCCTTCTCACATTTCAGCTGGGGGTTCAGGAATACCCACTGGGTGGGCGGGACCCGATGGAAATACAACATATCTCTGAATTAGCACTAAGAGCCCAAGTAACTTTATGGGGTCCTTCATGCTCTCTTGAAGACGTTTCATGACCCAGCTAGGCAACATCATCAGTGCTAGAAAGGAGGGAGATGGCACTGATGATGTTAGCTACGGTACTTGGATCCCACCCTCCTCCTCCTCCTCCTCCTCCTCCTTGCAAACCCCACTCCTTTTAAAAAATCTTGATGTTGCCTAGTTTGATAATGATATGTCTGCAAGAAAATCACGAAGCTCAGAGACCACCAAGAACCCTACAGTTCAAATTTGAGCTCATCAACTCTGACTGGAGGGTGGGAAATGGAAGGTTTTATAATGCAGACAACTGGTATTTGCATTTTTTTTTAAAAAAAATGATTTATATCCCGCCCTTCTCCGGAGACTCAGGGGGGCTTACAATGCATTAAGCAATAGCCTTCATACTTTTGTCTATTTTTATACAAAGTCAGCTTATTGCGCCCACAAACTGGGTCCTCAATTTACCTACCTTAGAAAGGACGGAAGGCTGAGTCAACCTTGAGCCTGGTGAGATTCGAACTTACAGTAATTGCAGACAGCTGGAGTTAATCACAAGGCACAATGCATTCGTCTGCTGAGCTATCCAGAGCATGGGTGGGCAAATATGGCCCCTTTATGACCCGTGGACTTCAACTCCCAGAATTCCTGAGCCAGCTTGGCTGTCTCAGAAATTCTGGGAGTTGAAGTCCACAGGTTGTAAAAGGGCCACAGTTGCCCAACCCTGGTTTTAGAGAGTCATTGAGGCCACTTGGAGATTTATCCGTGTCCTTGGAACTGCTGAAAGGACTGTGCTTCAGACAGGAGAACTTGATGGAGAAACAAAAGAATCACTTCACATGCGCATGGCACAACATAGGAAAACGAGAGCCAGCAGTCCATCCACTTTGGACAGAGATGGTTTGAAAGAGGGGGTCCAAGAGGCCATCTACACCAACCCTCTCTCAATAGAGGGGGAAGGGTACCGCATCATCTATCTCCAGTCTGCAACACAATCCTTTCAGCAGGTCCAAGAAGGCTCCAGACCCATTTGTACCACTCGGGTGACCCCCGAGGACACAGAAAAACTCCCAAGTGGCCTCAAGGACTCTCTTCAAAAGGATGCAAATGACCAGCTGTCTGCAAGGCATATTAATCCTTCCTTCCCCCACCATCCTGTCAGAGCTGAAGAAGCTGAAGAGCCTTGGTGGTGCAGTGGACTAAAGTGCTGTTAAAGTAGCACTTAGCTGCCAGCTGCCTGCAATTACTGCCAGTTCGAATCTCACCAGGCTCAAGATTGACTCAGCCTTCCATCCTTCCGAGGTAGGTAAAATGAGGACCCGGATTGTGGGGGCAATAAGCTGACTTGGTATAAAAAGAACACCTCTTAGGGGGAGGCCAAAAGCCCTACTAAGCAGGTACATACAAAAGTATGAAGGCTATTGCTTAATGCATTGTAAGCCGCCCTGAATCTCTGGAGAAGGGCGGCATATAAATCAAACTAATTAATTAATTAATTCTGGGATGAGAAGCGAAACATCTTCAAAGAAAAGCAAGGAAATCCAGTTGCCTCTTGGAAAAGCACTTTTGGGGCAACTGTGACCTGGATGGCTGAGAACCTCCATAGATACCCTGCAGTGACGGTTCAGCTAGTTGATCTCTCTTTGCCTCTCCCTCTCTTTTCCTCCCTCCCTTCCTCCCTCTCCTCGCCCCCAGCCCAAAGCTTTGACACCCTGGGTGGGACTGCGGAAGATCAACGTCTCGTACTGGTGCTGGGAAGACATGTCCTCCTTTACCAACACCATGCTCCGGTGGCTTCCGGGGGAACCCAGCGACATCGGCTTCTGCAGCTATTTAGCGGAGCCCAGCAACCAAGGCCTGAAGGCCGCCACCTGCATCAACCTGGTCAATGGCAGCGTCTGTGAAAGGCCAGGTAAAGCCTCGTTCAGTTTCATTCATGTTCCCAACGGCCCACCTGGACCAAGCTTTTCTGCGGCGTGTAGGACAGAGGCGGGTTTTCAGCAGGTTCTGACCAGTTCTGGCAAACTGCTAGCGGAAATTTTGAGTCGTTTGTCTACTAGTAGTTCTGACTGGCCCCGCCCCCCATCTATTCTCTGCCTCCCAAGTCCCAGCTGATCGGGAGGAAATGGGGATTTTGCAGTATCCTTCCCTTGGAGTGGGGAGGGAATGGAGATTTTACCGTATCCTTCCCCTGCCATGCCCACCAAGCCATGCCCACAGAACCAGTAGTAAAAAATTTTGAAACCCACCACTGGTGTATTATTATTATTATTATTATTATTATTATTATTATTATTATTATTATTATTATTATTATTATTATTATTATTATTTAATCTGTAGTGAGATTCACAGCCTTTGTGGTTAATAGCTCAGCAGCTCGAGTCCTAACCAAGGACCTAGGAACTGTTAAGGTATCGTCGGAGGATGTAAGCTGTTCCGAGTAAGGTGGTTTTTTGTAGCGTCAAAATGTTCAAGTCCGGTAAATTTAGAATTTCTAAATAGCGGGGTAGCCCTTTGGGTATTGCTCCAAGGGCTCCAATTACAATCGGAACAACAGATGATTTCTTTTTCCACAGTCGCTCAACTTCAATTTGCAAGTCCCGGTACTTTGTGATTTTTTCTTGCTGCATTATTATTATTATTATTATTATTATTATTATTATTATTATTATTATTATTATTATTATTATTATTATTATTATTATTATTATTTAAATTTATATACCGTCCTACTCCTGAAGGACTCAGGGCGGTGAACAGCCAAAAAATAAAATACACATAGTACAAACGTTAAAAAACCATTCAAAACACATTAAATACTTTGGCCCAGAAACAAATTTAAAACACCCCAATTTATAAGACAAATTTAAAAGCAATTTAAAAGGGAGTGTTAGGCCAGGCCGGCCTGCTGGAATAAAGATGTTTTGAGGGCACGGCGGAAAGTGCGCAGATCCGGGATCCTCCGTATCTCCGGGGGGAGCTCATTCCAGAGGGCAGGTGCCCCCACACAGAAGGCTCTCCCCCTTACATACCCAGGCTCAAGGAGAAAAAAACATACGAAGGGTGGTTGCAGGAACTGGGCATGGCTGGTCTAGAGAAAAGAAGGACTGGGGGAGACATGATAGCAGTCTTCCGGTATTTGAGGGGCTGCCCCAGAGGGGGGTGGGGGGGGTATCCACCTCTTCTCCAAAGCCCCTGAAGGCAGGACAAGAAGCAACGGGTGGAAACTCATCAAGGAGAGATGCAACCTGGAATTACAGGGGAAACTTCCTAACGGTGAGGACAATTAATCAGTGGAACAGCTGGCCACCAGAAATTCTGGCCGCTTCATCACTGGAGGCTTTTAAGAAGAGGCTGGATAGCCGTTTGTCTGAAATGGGTAGAGGGCCCGGATGGCGAACCTTTTCAGCACCGAGTGCCCAAATCAGAATACACGTGTATGCACGTGCGCTGGAGTGCTGAAAACCCAAAGACCAGGTGGCTGGCACACGCATACCTATTTTTTGGCCGTTTTTCGGCCTGCAAAATGACTGAAAACCAGCCTGAAAAGGGCCGGAAAAACAGCCTGAAAAACGGTCTGTTTTGGGGGGTGTATTTTGGGTCGTTTTCCAGCACTCCGGCACTCGTGAAGACCAGCTGGCCAGTACGCATGTGTGCGCTGAAAGCCAGGAGAGCAGCTGGCGACGGTGTGCGTGCCCACAGAGAGGGCTGAGCGTGCCACCTCTGGCCCACGTGCCATAGCTTTGCCATCATGGGTATAGGGTTTCCTTCCTGGGCCTGGGGTTGGACTAGAAGACCTCCAAAGGCCCCTTCCAACTCTATTATTCTAATTTCTATGTTCTGTGTCCTTGGTCTTCGTTACAGCTGCATTACTTGGCTAATACTAGATTCAGAACTACCGTATTTTCTGGCGTTTAAGACGACTTTCTAACACACAAAAATCTTCTCAAAAGTCGGGGGTCGTCTTATACGCCGGGTGTCAGTCTCCTGTAACCAGGCAGACCAGTCCGAAAGGCTTTGACGAGCCTTAAATGGCTCTAAGGAGCCAAGCTGAATTGCCTGCTGAGTTGCCGCTAATCAGCTGAGTTACACGCAAGCCCCCTGTAAAAGGGAAAAACTTCCCTTTTACACAAGGCTGGCCATCCCAGCTGAGTTGCCTGATCGCCAGAGCTTGGATGGCCAAGCCCCGTTTAAAAGGGAAAAACTTTCCTTTTATACAACGCTGGCCACCCCAGCTGCTAATTTTTGCCTGCTAATTGATACGTGGCAAAAATCCCCCCTCCCTCCAGCTTGCTTACCTTAGCTGCTAGCCGCAACGCTTGCCTTGCCTTGCCTGCAATCCATTGCATCAGCAAGCAACTAAATCTCCCTGCCTGCAATCAAGCAGGCAGGGAGTTGTGGACTTCAACTCCCAGAAATACTCAGCCAGCAAAGCAAAGCTGGCTGAGGAATTCTGGGAGTTGAAGTCTACAAGTCTTAAAGTTGCCAAGGTTGGAGACCCTTATTCTATTGGGTAAGGTTTTTTTCCCCTTTAGGAGCTTTAAAAAAAATAGTTAATTGGGGGGTTTTTTAGTTGTTCTTTTTTAGACCTAGCCATTTAAAGGCTAGGTCTAAGTTTTAGGCTAGGAAGTTTTAAATTTAACTTTCATATAAAAATAAAATAAAATAAAATAAAATAAAATAAAATAAAATAAAATAAAATAAAATAAAATAAAATAAAATAAAATAAAATAAAATAAAATAAAATAAAATAAAATAAAATAAAATAAAATAAAATAAAATAAAATAATAAAATTTGTGCAGCTTTCTGAGATTTAGTGTGTTTCTGTAGAGTTTCACTCTAACTACACAAACGCACAAAATCTCACAAAGCTATATGTGGAATTTTGTGTGTGTAAAGTGTGAAAGTTATTTTTTGGGGCTTTTTGTGGCTGTGTGAGGTTCCTGCTTGTTGCAGGGGCCATTTTGGGTCTAGCACAGCCGCTTTTACATTGTGGGTGAGCCAGTTGATGTTTTTTAATTTTTATTTGGTGTGCGTTGGAAGAGGGGTCGTCTTATACAGCAAGTATAGCCCAAACCCTATATTTTTACAGGAAAAGTCAGGGGTCGTCTTATACGCCCAGTCGTCTTATATGCCGGAAAATACGGTACTTTGATTTCCCCGAAATAAACATTTCGAGTAACTCCAAAGGGAGACTCGATGGACCGCCAGGTCTATTTCTGCCATCAGAAAAAAAGTTTCTGTGTTTCCATCTGATTTGCAGCTGACCGCTGCAGAAGTTTGGGAGAAGGCGCTTGTATTCACCCCGTGCCGCATCCGGTGTCTTTCTCCTCCCCCCCCCTGCAGCCAATCACAGCGCCAAGCAGTGCCGCACCCCCTGCGGCCTGAGGACGGCGTGCAGCGAATGCACCAGCAGCAACTCCGAGTGCATGTGGTGCAGCAACAAGAAGCAGTGCGTGGACTCCAACGCGTACGTGGCCTCCTTCCCTTACGGCCAGTGCATGGAGTGGCACACCGTCAGCAGCTGTCCACGTGAGCCGTCTCTCTTCCTTGCCGGGGTCAGAAGGGCAGGTGGGGGGGGGGCATCCAGGGAAAGGCACAGGGCGCCTCGGTGCGCTCTGAGCTGCCTGGTTTTCTTGAAGACGTTTCCTGACCCAACTAGGTAATATCATCCGTGCTATAGAAGAATGTGGGGTTTGCAGAGAAGAAGTAGAGGAGGAGGAGGAGGAGAATTGGGGGTCATTAGTGTCCTCTGAGCTTGGTGGTTTTCTTACAGATGTTTCATCAGCAAACTAGATAACATCATAGGTGCTAGAAGGGAGACTGGTTTGCAGAGAGGAAGAGGAGGAAGGAGGAGGAGGGGGGGAGGAGTAGGACTGTGGCATCCGTGGTGCTCTCTGAGCAGTGGTGGGTGGCCCCCGGTTCACACCGGTTCTATAGAACCGGTATTAAAACCGGCGGGAGGCTCCACCCACCGATCCCGACGTCATCCAAACGCTTCAGAACTACTGTTGCAAACCAATAGTAAAGATAATTAGAACCCACCCCTATCACTGAGGTTGGTGGTTTTCTTGTAAATGTTTCATTATCTAACTAGTTACAAGGGCATGGGGTTTGAAGGGAGGAGGAGGAGGAGAAGGACAAGGACGATGGGTCCTTGATGGTCTCTGAGCTTGCAGATGTTTTGACCAGCAAAGTCAACGGGGGAGTCAGATTCACTGAACAACCGGGTTACTAATTTGTCAACTGCCGTAATTCACTTAACAACTCTGGCAGGAAAGGTTCGTACAATGGAGGAAAACCCGCTTAGCAACTGTCTCGTGTGACAACAGAAATGTTGTCGCAAGTCGAGGACCACCTGCATGTCCGAAGCTTTCCCGTCGCTGAGCGTTTCTTCTGCTTCCTCCCCATAGCTGAAAACTGTTCGGGCTACTTCACCTGCAGCCACTGCCTGGAGCAACCGGGGTGCGGCTGGTGCACGGATCCCAGTAACACCGGGAAGGGCCGATGCATGGAAGGCTCTTCGAGGGCTCCGATGAAGATGCCAACGCTCTCCCTGCCCTCAACGGGGAAACCCTACCCGGACCCCGTCCTGGATGCCAGCCTGTGCCTGACGGAGAACAAATACAACTGGTCCTTTATCCAGTGTCCAGGTATTGAAAAGGGCTCTTTCGAGGCGGGCGAGCAGGGATCCAAGCCCAATTCGGAGCACCAGGAGAAGAGAATCTCTGGAGCTCAGGGTTGAACTGTGGAGACCTTGGTGATAGCTGAGCTTACTTGTTTGCTTTCCGATGTTAGGGGGGGAGGGGGAGGAGGAGGAGGAGGAGGAGGAAGAGGAAGAGGAGGAGGAAGAAGAAGAGGAGGAGGAGGAGGAGGAAGAGGAGGAGGAGGAAGAAGAGGAGGAGGAAGAGGAGGAGGAGGAGGAGGAGGAAGAAGAAGAGGAGGAGGAAGAGGAGGAGGAGGAGGAGGAGGAGGAGGAAAAAGAAAAAGACTGTGGGGCCCTTGGTGCTCAGTGAACTTGGTTGTTTTATTGCAGACATTTTATAACCCAACTAGGTAACATCATCAGTGGTAGTAGGGAATGGGGAGGGGGAGAGGGAGGGTGAGGACAAGGAAAAAGACTGCAGGGCCAGGGGTGAAATTCACTTACCTTCTCTACCGGTTCGCAACTGTGTGTGCGCCGTCTGCGCATGTGCAGAGGCTGAAAATCGTCAGGGAAAAAGGGACGTCATGACGTCTGTGTGGGGCAGGTAGGACTTCGCACAGTCGCCCTACCTGTTGTGACCGAGGCCCAGGTAGTGATTACCAAACACAATTCAGTCCTCAGCAACCTTATTTTTATTAAAACAGCTGAGAATTCATTCATTCTCAGCTTCATCCAAAACAAAATTGTTCATAACCGGTCCCTCGGCCTTATCACCAACCTTTGATGTCTTTGGCAACCTGCCAAAGGCTTTTCTTGGCAAAACCCCCACAAAGTTCAAGAGACGCTGACAAGAAGCAGGGGAATCAACTTTGCTTTTCTACAAAGAACCCAGCGGCTCGTTGCTGCTCTTTTAAGCCTTCTGGGAGGGGCCAATCATCTCCTGGCCTTACTCCTGAGTCGTCCTTTTTGCTTCAGCTGCTCCTGCCTTCTGGCAACTCTTCTCATGCGTGCACTAGGAACAGGCTCCTCCTGTTCCTCTGCCTCTCTGCTGTCCGCCTCTGGAGGCTCCGGAGTCCGCACCTCACTCCCTGATGGCCCTGGCCCCATCTCTGCCTCTGTCACAGAGCCCTCATTGGGGCCTTCCCCGGACTCCAGGACTGGCCCATGCTTCTCCCCAAACTCCTCACTGTTCAGCTCCACAGGCTGCTGGCAGACCACAACACGATCGTATCGTGCGATCCTGTAGGAACCGGCTGAATTTCATCCCTGTGTGGGGGCCCTTGGTGCTCTCTGATCTTTAGTTATTTGCGTGCAGACATTTAGCTACCCAACTACGTAACATCCGCCAGGCTAGTGATCGGACTGATGAATGTATTGTTATCGCAGCAAGGATGATCTCACGCAGTTGGGTAATGAAAACATCTGCAACAAAGCAAACTCAAAGACAGCACCAACCACTCCACAGCTAAAGTTCCCTCAATAGGTAGCTCCCCAATGAAGGAGTCCCCTAATCAAGGAACCACCGAAGAGAAAACCCATTCTCTCTCCAACATTGGCAAGAGAAGCCACTTGTATAGTAACAGAGACAAACCCAAGAGCCGAGGTGGCGCAGTGGTTAGAGTGCTGTACTGCAGCTACTTCAGCTGACTGCTAGTTCAGCAGATCAGCAGATCAAATCTCACCGGCTCAAGGTCCTTCCGAGGTGGGTAAAATGAGGACCCAGATTGTTTTGTTTTTCTTAAAATTTGATTTATATGATGCTCTTCTCCGGAGACTCGGGGCAGCTTATAATGCGTTAAGCAATAGCCTTCATACTTTTGTATATTTATACAAAGTCAGCTTATTGCCCCCACAAACTGGGTCCTCACTTTACCTACCTTAGGAAGGATGGAAGGCTGAGTCAACCTTGAGCCTGGGGAGATTCGAACTTACAGTAATTGCAGACAGCTGGAGTTAATCACAATGCATTAGTCTGCTGAGCCACCACGCCCCTGTTGGGGGCACTATGCTATTTAGTATACTGTCGATCGTTGTAAGCCGCCCAGAGTCCTCGGAGAGTGGGCGGCATAGAAATATGTTTAATAATAAAAAAATAATAATAAACCCCACTCCCTTTCTAGCCCTGATGGTGTTACCTAGTTGGGTCATGAAATGTCTGTGTGCTCAGAGAGCGCTACGTACTCCCCCCCATTCAAAGTCCCACACCTGGAAAGCCATATGCGGCCACAGCATCAGGCTACTTCAGCCAAGGCCTGATTGGAATAGAATCGACTCACGAGTTCACTCATCGCATAAACCATCCCATCCCTTTTCCCAGTTTCCAGAAGTTGGCTGGCCCTGGAACTCTGCCAGATGGAGTCCACCGATCTTTAAAGTTGCTAAGGTTGGACCATCACTGCTGTAGGACATTCCTTTCATCCTAGCTGGAGCCTGGAAAGCAGAGCCTGCCTCATCAGAATCGGAGGCCAGCTCTCCTTTTTGGGTTCTTGCTTGTCAATGAAGCCGAGCACTGGGGCAGCCTCCAGAAGTCGACACTTGGGTGGCCGTGAGAGATACCGACACAAACCACCTTCCTTTTTTTTTTGGTCCCCAGCCTGCCAATGTAACGGGCACAGCAAATGTATCAACGAGAGCGTCTGCGAGCGATGTGAGAACCTGACCACGGGCAAACACTGCGAGACGTGCATCTCCGGTTACTATGGAGACCCCACGAACGGAGGGACCTGCCAGCGTAAGTCCTGTCCTTCCTCTCCTCTTGATTGCAGACCAGCGCCGAACAATTGTGCCTTTTCCACCTGGCTGTCGTGATGCTCTTTGCAGGCAGCGGTAATCAAGGGGCGCCTGTGTTCCTTACTCAATAATTTAAGATGCCGGGCGAAGAAATTCTCGATGAAATTAGGTGGATTGAGGAAATGTGTCTAATTTTACGCCCACGGCATTGCTTATTTATGTGCCCTTGATTTTCGCTCCGCTGGTGAAGAGGCTCGGAGGGAGGGCACAGTTCCACCAGGGACCGAAAGCTGGCTGCTTGTCAACCCGTTATTTTTGGTGCCTAACCATTGTTTGCCTGTCTCCGAGAGTCCTTCGCTCGCTCTGAAAAAGATGGGCCAGCTATTGTCTGCCTGTGCATAATTTAATTAAGGAAGAATGCATGCTTTCCTTCCCTGATTAAATTGATAGCGACGTCTCGGGGAGAGGAGAGGTTCGCACGGCATACCTTGTTAAGAATCCCAGTCCTGAAGGCCCACCGGAACGCCGTTTTGCTTCTCAGGCAGAAAAGCCTCTTAAAATAGCTTACTCACAGTCATTAACTGGAGAGGAGAGGGGAAAAAAAAGAAAGAAACAAGCAAAATTGTTGCTGTGGTGGTTTATAACCTCAAAAGACAAGCTGCAGTGACCCTGTTTTGAAAAAAAAAAAAAAAACCTCTGTCGTGCCAGTCCCTAAAAAAACCCCAGCAAACTCCCAGTTCCTAAAACCAGCAAACTGACTCAGTCCTTTTATTCTTGAGAAGAACTAGTTTTAGTCCAGATGGCTCAGTTGGTTAAAGACGCCGAGTTTGTCAGCTGGAGAGCCGTCAGCCTAGGTTCGAGACCCGAGCACCACAAGATGGGGTGAGCTCCCATCCTGGCCTCCTCCGCTCCTGCCCACCTAGCAGTTCAAAAGCGGGCAAATGCGAGTAGATAAATAGGTACCACTTCGGTGGGAAGGTCACACCGGTTCTGTGTGCCTCGGCATAGAGTCACGTTGGCCACATGACCATGGAAATTGTCTTCGGATAACGTTGGCTCCCTCGGGAAAGAAACAAGAGATGAGCACCATGCCTTAAAGTCAGACACGACTGACAGGAAAACCTTATCCGGTATCCTGTCTGAGCGGAAGAAGCTTCTGGAATGAGAAGCGAAACCTCTTCAAAAGAAAAAAAACCCAGAAAGTCCAGTTGCCTCCTGAAAAAGGAAAATCTCTAAAGATTCTTACCTTTAGAGCAGGGGTGATATTCACTTACCTTTGCTACCGGTTTGCAAATGTGAGCACGTGAGAGCCTTTTGTGCATGCGGAGAGCAGCAAAAACGGGACGTGATGACGTCTGGGCGGGTGGTCAGAGCCTCCCACAGCTGCCGCTATCGGTTTTCCCGAACCGGATATAACCAGCTGAATACCAACACTGCTTTAGAGGTGAATTAGTTCAGAGTTAAAGTAGGATAACGTGAGACCATCTGTCTGTTGTGGCCCATCAGCGGCCTGTACAGATTGTAGCTGATTCCGACAACGAGGAGGCTGGTGTGGTGCTGCGCCAGCAGCCTGTGCAGCTGGCACTCGAGTTGGACAACGAGGAGGCTGGAGAAGAGGTGGTGCCAGAGTTGGGGATTCAGCCAGGGCCTTCAGAACCTCCAGAAGCTCCTTTAAGTGAAGAGGACGAAGAGGAGGAGCCTCTTCTCGATGCACGGGCATGCAGAGCTGCCAAAAGGCAGGAGTAGCTCCTCTGGAGGAGGTTTCCTCGAGAGTAAGGCTTAGGGGTAATTGGCCACTCCCTTAGCCTATTTAAGGAAGAACTCCGACTGAAGCAATTTGTAGGGAACAACTTTAGTTCATTCTCTTTCACGTCAGGATTCTCTGCAAAATTGTTTCTGGGCTTTCTGCCAACTCTAGTAAGACTGTGATTACCTTATCTTAGAATTCCGGTAGGCTGTTAAGACAGTTTATTAGCAGCCTTTGGTTGATAAAGACTGAGTTATTTGAGTAAAATAAGCTTTGTATAGAGTTTGTGTGTGCTGCGTTCTTTGGGGTCCATAGCTGGAGCAGATTGCTGTCAGAAGATGGAAGCTCAACGCAAAGTGGACTTCGCAACATCGTCATGACCGCTCACCTTTCCAGCAAATCCACCAAGGAATAGCTAGGAAAAAGGGAATGGCGGGTGCCCTGTGGTCCTTCCCTTTAGAAGAGAACTATTTGTAGCTCAGGGGTAAATTGTGGGGTCCTCGGTGGTCTCTGAGCTTGCTGGTTTTCTTG